>PVJH01004752.1:0-121674 GCA_004026705.1 Nesogale talazaci | reverse complement strand
GCATCAAAACAAATCCCTGCTTTCAGTCCAGCATTCTGATCTTAACCATTGTCCCTGAACAGAACTGGCTCTGAAACACTCAAATGGTGGCCCCGACCCCTGAGCTCAAGATATACATTAACAGTATCCATTTTATATAGGAACAACCAAAGACAGCTTCCAAACAAAATAATCAAAATTTTAACTTCCCATATTGTTTCCAGAAAATAACTCAGTAAACTCAAAGGATATATCTGACTTCTGTCTAGCCAAAAAAGTAACAATACCACGAGGCACAAGTCAAACAAGCTTCTACTTTCCATCTTATGATTTGTTCCTCTAGTACCCCACTCCTGAGGTACCATATTGTGTTAATCCAGGTAGACTAGAGGAACAAACTCCAGAGACACGCATATAGGTATAAGGAAAGGGTTTATATACAAAAGAAATGTGACCCTAAGAAAGCATCCCAATCCAGTCCAGTGTAAAGTCATAAGTCCATATTAACTCATATGCCCAAAGTCAGTCTATAAAGTCTGCTTCCGACTCAGGAAGTCACAGGTCAGTGGGTGCAGAATTCTGGCGCTGGCAGAGGTCTCCCCATGGCTCCTCGCTTCCAGGGCTCAGGTCTATCAACAGCATGCCACTCCAGCTTCAGAGGTCTGTCTTCATCAGGGCAAAGCCAAGTGGTCTCTCCGCTGGCTCCTCCAACTTCTCGGAGGCTGCATCTTGTCTTTTCCATGATTAATGGTCTCTGAAACTAACTCCCAACAACTGGGGAAGATAGCTTCTCATCTTCACGAGGGAAATACTGTGAGAGTTCCCAGTCTCAGGTGAAAGCCATTCCCACACAGAGGCCTCATCAGCTACTCAATGGCTATCTCCAGATTAACAGGCTAGACTCCACCCCAAACTTTCAATCATATAATTAACATAAGCACATGACTGCCACACATGGTGTCACCCTATATTGCAGAATTCAACTTCCCATGGGGTCTTCTTGGCTCTGATCTTTACAGAAGCAGAAGCCATGCTTTTATTCTCTGGTGCTACTGTGTGTGCTTGAGCAAACAACTTTTGGTTAGTAGTTTAGCACAAACTATTTGTATCACCCAATATTAAAATTATTACTCAATGAAAAGGTTTTAAATGAACTGATAAAGTCAGAACTACTTGAAAAAAAGAACTAATTGATATAACTAAGTTGATAAAATGAGAACTAGTTAGCATCCTAAAGAAACAAGTTTCTAACAAATAAGTTTTTTTAAAAAAAAGATTAAAAGCATGATCTTAGAAAATTTGAATATAGAAGATGCAAGAGTTGTAGAGCTGTATTTGAAATGATAGAAAAGTGACTTCTGAAAGCAAACATTTCTATTAATAAGATATTAAAATCCCAATGAAGAGAATAATTGGTGTGTAACAAGATATTATTTGAAAATAAATTTAAAATTAATAAAATACATCTATACTCTATAATTATTTTCCTCTAAAAGAGGCATATCTAAGGTATTGTCGAGATACTTGTCCTGGGTGCATCTTGAAGTGGCGTGCCTTGCAGAAGCTCCTACTAACTTTCACAATTTCCCTATCCACCTACGAGAGATTCAGGAATGCAAACCGAATATTTCAGAATATTTCAGAGTCTCCACAATTCAAGGTAGATGACGCTATCTTTCTCTGCTGGAGGTAGAAGGGTATGAACACACAAACGATCAGTTGTCATCAGTGAAAGTAGAAAATTGTTGCTATAATTTTCAAGGAGTACCACAATATATTTATTAAGATAGAACTTAATTAGCTGACATGTTGTTTGACTTGATATTAGGGTAAAGTTCTCTAAACGATGACTATAACGGATGTTTGCACAAGAGTGCATTTTTTAAAGGCGCATCTGTTCACTAATAGCTTTTTAAAAATCATTTTATTTGGGGCTCATACAAGTCTATCACAATCCATCCATCCATCAAGCAAATCTGTAAATCTGTTGTCTTCATCATTCTCAAAACATTTTTTTCTACTTGAGCCCTTGGTGTCCACTCCTCATTTTTCCCCATTCGTCACTGCTACCACCACCATGAACTCTTGATAATATAAAAAGTATTTTGTCACGTCTTACACTCTCTAACATCTTCCTTCACTCACTTTTCTGTTGTCTGACCCCAAGGGAAGGGGTTATATGGAGATCCTAATAGTTGGTTCCCTCTTTCTACCCCAACTTCCCTCCATCCTCCTGGTATCTTCACACTCACCACTGATCCTGAGGGGTTCATGTGTCCTGGATTTCCTGTGTTTCCTCCACCTCCTATCTGTACCCAGTATACTTCCTCTGGTCTTAGCGGGATTTGTAAGATAGAATTGGGATCATGATGGTAGTGGGTAGGAAGCATTCAAGGACAAGAGAAAAGTTGTATGTTTCATCATTGCTACACTGCACCCTGACTGACTCTTCTCCTCCCAGCCACCCTTCTGCAACGAGAGGTCCTGTTGCCTGCAGATGGGTTTGGGGTCCACACTCACACTCCCCCTCATTCACAATGATATGATATTTTGGTCTTTCCTGCCTGATACCTCATCTCTTTGACACCTCATAATCACACAGGCTGGTGGGCTTCTTCTATGTTGGCTTTCTTGCTTCTTAGCTAGATGGCTGCTTGTTTGCCTTCAAGTCTTTAAGACTCCAGATGCTATATCTTTTGATAACCAGGCACCATCAGCTTTTTTCTCTGCAGTTGCTTATGCACCCACTTAGTCTTCAGTGATTGTACCGGGAAGGAGCGCCCCATAGAATGCTAGTTTAATAGAACAAAGTGCTTTATCATTGAGGGAGTACTTGAGTGGAGGTCCAATATCCATGTGATAACCTTAATACTAAACCTATAAATATGTACACATAGATCAATTTCCCCATCCTTATATATAAATATATAAACATATGGATATCTCTGCATTTAGACTTCTATAATTGCCCTTTGCCTCCTCTATTTCCTCTATTGCTGGTTCTTTCCTCTATTTCCTTTTAATTTCTTCTTGTTCCACTATCATGCTCTTTTCATTTGGGTTTCAGTAATTCTTCTCGGTTACATTGCCCATGATCAAGCCATACCAGGTCTCTTACACCCTCCTTGCCGCTGATTTTGGATCACTTGTTGTTCTCTTGTCCCTGGGTTTGTTAATACCACTTTCTTTCCCCCTTCTCCCCCTCTGCCATGTCCCCTCTCTGCCATTGTCAAGTTGATGCAGTGCCACATCCTGGCCCCAAAGTCTTTTTCATATTCCCCGGGAACTTCCTTGCTCTTGTCCCCTTGCTGTTCGGTTATATTCCCTTAGTGTTTTGCCTCAATATGGTGGAGTTAGATCAGGTGCAAATCCTACACTGTCTACAATGCTGTCCCCTGTAGGGATATGGTTCTGTGAGGGATATTGTGTCTCATAATGGGGTTGGCCCTATGGCCCTCCCTATACGTTGGCTACTCCAAGCAGGGATATAATGTCCTAGGCTTGCTGGGTCAGGATGTGCTCCACTTTCTCTTCCTTCCCCTTCATTTGTTCCTGTGTGATCTGATCAGACATGTCCCTCTCCCTGAGCTGCAACCCCAGTGCTGTCATCTGAAGTGAATTCTTCTGGAGGTAGGGGGGACTGTCCACATAGTTAGGAATGGAGTCAGCCCCTCAGACTTCTTTCCTGGTATACTATGTCATGCTGGTATGTTGCATTCACATGATTGAAGTTTGGTCTCACTTTCCAATGTCACTTGAGGATTTAGTTTGGGGAAAGGACATCATCTCATCTAAATTTTGACAAGACTCCTCAAACTGCCTGCAGGATAGAGAGGAAGGGCTCAAGGACAAAATTTAATGAGTCCACTTGGACTCATTAGAATCTAGTGGTGGTGGCTTGCACCATACTGGTGGCAGTGAAAATATTAAGCATACTTTGATTTTGCATGCATTTTGAGGATAAACTTGCTGGTGGCTTCTATGTGGTCTTGTAACCCTAGGTCTTTGCAACAATAGCATCCTTTTCATGAAAAGGGCATGTTTTTTTTCTTCATACAATGTGCAGAGACCAGCAAATGATCTGGAGTTAAATTTTGGGACATGATGAGTCTTATCAGATATCTAAATGGAGACGCAAAGCGACAGTTGCATGAAGGACTCTGGCGCTTGTGAGAAGACCTGGTTGGAGAACTGGAAGGTGTCTGACAATCAGACATGAGTGAACATAGATAAAGAAAGAAGCAAGAGGTTCATGAATTGAACCCTGAGTACCACAACAGAATTGTTGTTGTTCAAAAAACCAACCAACAAAAACTCAGTACCACGAAGTTGATTGCAACTCATGGAGACTCTAGGACAGGGTGGGACCATACCTGTGGGAACAGTTCTGCCAGTGTAACTCTGAAGGGGAGCAGAGAAAGCCTCTTCTTCCTCCCAGGGAGTGACACATGGTTTCAAACAGCTGACCTTGGAGTTTACAGTACACCACATGATCTTGACACCTCCGGCGGGGGGGGGGGGGGCTCAGATCTTTTTCATTACAGTGATCCTATGCAGAAATCAAACATTGCTAGGTTCTAAGCCAGTCTCACAACTATTGTCATGCTTGAGCCCATTTTTTGCAACTTCTATATTAATTGAAGGCCTTTATCTTTGGTGATATTTTAATAGCATGCAATATTAACCATGCTTTAAAATAGTTTTCACATTCTGTTGAATTGGCTCTATTTTCAATGTGCACAAATATAAATCTCTTTCACTCCAATGAGCGGCTATCTGTCCTCTAGTTCTCTCGGGAGAGAAGAATGATTGCCTTCAGTGCTGAATCTGCTATTAAAACATCTCAATTGACAGTCTCTCAATTCCTAGAGATCGGTTCTTCATCAATGCCTTCAGTTTAATGCATAGATTTCTACATCAGAGTATTCTGTATCACTAGAAAAACTGAATTTCTCTTTAAACATTGTGTGTCCAACTAAATTGGATGTTGGTATCATTCACCAATGAGGAATGATGATGAAGGTAACCCCATAAGAGATAACAAACATTAAAATGTCAAAGATCTTTGGAACCATGAAAAAAGAAAAAGAACCTTTAGGACTATGTAAATTGTGGTCAAATAGAAAGTTTATTAGAAAAATGAACTTGGGTTATGATGATTTTGCTTCCCCTAATGAAGCTTATAACTCTGGTGGCACTTTGATATCAAGTTGACTTGTGTTATGGGATAGCCTTTCATATTATGAGATAAGATGTTGCACAATTTAGCAATATATAAGTACTCCTCATAAAATTTCTCTGACTCTCACAATCTCTGAGGCCACACTCTGTGTTAACTTGCCCTTGAGTTTCTCCTCCTGAATTAGGAAGTTGATAAATCATCACACTATCCCATGAGCACTCTCCCTAACTGTATTACCTTAATCTGTAAATGGAACTACCCTCTCCTTCCTCCAAAACTTCTATCTATCTCAACTATAGAGGAAATTTGACCTCTTGAGCTCTCTTTTATTTAGTGCTAATCACTAAATTGCTTGACTTTTCCTTACTCAACTCTTAAGACTCAACATTTATTTCCTAAGAGTCAGTCTGTTATATGCTAAAATTACATACTGTGTTTGCTTGGATTCTATAAAGAAGCAAAACTAGTGATTCCTGTATATATATATATATATATATATGTATATATGTATGTGTATATATATAAAGAAATTTATAGAAAGTAACAGCTTACATAATTATAGAAGTTGATAAGTCCAGGTTCAAGTCCATAGGTCAGATGTAAGCTGGAGGCTTTTCCAACCTTGAGTAGCTATAGAAACTGATAAATAGGAAGAAGGAAGACAAAACAGGAAGTTCTGAGCTGAATGAATTCAAGGTTGGCCTAATTAACCCAATTTGGCAGTCTACCAAGGGCTCCTAGGATCAATAAACGACACATGAGACTGACTAACCAGATGCAGGACCGATCCAATGGAAGGCAAAGGGGGCAAGAAAGAGCTGTGAGTGTTTATTCACTAAACACTGCAGCTGAATATTTCTCTCCCTCCTCCTCCCCCTCCCCCTCTGCCTCTTCCTCCCCTCCCCTCTCTCACACACACACACATTACTAATATAAGAGAAATACAAGAGGATAACTTTTTAAAAAGTTGATTCTCCCACCGTTAGGATGATAGAAGTTAAAATTTAGGGTGCTGTTCTAACTAAAGCCCCAGTCTAGGACATGCTCAGTTCCCATCTCTTTTTTTCTTGTGGTATCTAGGTCCTCTCTCTGCATTATTCTACATCCTTTTACCTCTTGTGGGCTAAAAGTTGATGTCGGCAACAAGCTGGGACCTTCTCTTTACATTGCATCAGGGCTTGACTGAGTAATGTTGCATCCCACCCTAATTTTCAAAACTGATTGATCACATCAGATACATAAAAGGAATAAAGGATGGTTATATTGTTATATAAATTTCAAACTTGATCATTACAAAACTGGCACCCCCCTGAGAATCAATTCCCAAGCACATGCCTATGTTTTTTGAGGGGTACACCTCAGCCTATTACATTTGTGTCATGATCAGTAAAAAGAGGGCAGTGCTCCGGGAGATGAGTTGTCATGATGGTTTTGACAATGGATTTAGCCCTAACAAGTATGCGGATGGTGCAGAACGGGACAGTGTTTGGGTTAGACCCAGATCAATGGGCCCACAACCACAGCAACAAAGGAAGTTCAAGGAACAAAGGACTGAGGTCTCCAAGATGGCCAGATTGGGGGACTTGAAGTTTCTGTGTCAGACCAAAGGAGGAGACATGTATTTTGTTAAAATTCAAGTGTTCTGTGGCACATTTTCTGATGTAATCTCTCTGGTCAACTTTATTTGATATGGAAACTTGACTAGCAGATGAGAAATGGGCCTAATGTATAAGGAGGTTCTGGGCAGAAAAATGAAACGAGTATATAGTTTGATATTTTTTATATGAAAGTATGAAATAGGGAAATCTCTTCTACAATGCTAGAAGTCAGAATAAAGGGTACTTTAGATCTTTTGACATTCCATTAATCTCAATCTGTGTAGTGAAATTTGTATTTTGTAAAAATTCACTAGTGCTGCAACAGAATATTTGTGCCTTCTCTTGAGCAATAAAATGTTAGCATAAAATATTAAAAATATACATATTTCTAAGACTACAGGTGCCAAGCAGACTTGTTTGAGAGCATGTTGCAGCTTATGAGAAATATGTTTTCTTAATAGACTGATATTTATTAAAGTGAATCAATAACTACTATTTGCCATTTTTCATGTTTGTGCTATTTTTTCTCTCAGGTAGGCTTAGTTTCATGAGTCATTTTTCTTGACAGTTTTGTCACTAAGATCTTTACATATTAAACTATCAGCATCTCGGGCAACAAAATCCATAGACACTTCTCTTATTGTTTTAAACAGAGCCTTTCACATACTTCCAGAACTTACGGTCACCAGTTTTGTTCCTGATTTTCATTATTTTCTTATCAATTATGAGTATGGTTAATGATTCTAAAGTCAAGATCCGCAAAAATAAAATGAGAATCCCTCCTTTATGAGAATACATATTAGGTGATACGCATTGTAAGAGTGGGAGACGGCTGAGCCTCAGCGACATAGTGGTTGAGTGCGGGACTGCGACTCACTGGCTTGGTGGTTCAAATCCAGCAGCAGCTCTCCAGGAGCACGGCTGGGCCTCCCACTCCCACCAGAGGGCAGTGAAAGAGTGAGAGACTCATTTACTTGAGCGAGAATCATCCTTTCCAGCCCTACCACGCCCACCCCAGTCCTGGATACATTGTCACTGTCACCGAGGGTGCAAAGAGTCACGCTTTTTTTAACTTATATTTATGGCTTTATTTTTCAAGTGCCTCTTTGTAGAATATAAATGTTCATTTGGATGTTTGTGGGTAAAACTTGCCATGGTCAATTGAGTTTACAAGATACTGCACATTCTTCCTTTCTCCCCACGATTCTATGTGTATTATACTGGCGTAGTGAAGGCTTACTCACTTAAAAACCTCTGTCATAATATTCAATGAAGCAATTTTTTTCTATTTAATTTTCCTGGCAATCGGAAACTATAATCCAGAAAACTCTTTGGAGTAATTCTACTAGGACACTGTAGTACCCAGTAGTCAAAATCCACTCAACAACCCTTACATCAAGAACTTTAGCTGACTGTATTAATCAGTATAAAAAATTCAACTCAATTGGTACAATAATAGGTTTGAATCCATTTAAAAACTATGATTAATACTAATTTTTCTCCAACCAGGGGAGACCAACTGGGGGCCCAACAGCTGTAACTGTGGGTGGCAAAGGTCTCAGAAACATGATACCAAGAAGGGTGTTCAATTATGAATATCCTAGCAGTTCAGAACTTAGTATTTGTACACTTCTGCCCAACTTTAATTCATCATACGCTAAGTGGAGGTACCTTTCACATACTAGCTTATGTTGGTAACTCGGGAAACAATGGGGAGGGACATGGACTCTGTTCTCCAGCAGACCCACGGTGGGGAGTTATAAAAGTAGAACAGTTGGCTCCTTTCAGCAACAGATGTTGCTCTAAATGCAGTTCTTTGCTAATCTTGGGACAATTGTTAGCGACCCTCAAGTTAACTCCATTTTATAAACACATCATGTACACCACTTCTTCTCTTTTTTGTTTTGGATTTCAGGTCCAAACTGCTTTGCAGAAACTGCTGTCATCCCAGCTGGAAGGGAAGTGAAGACTGATGACTGTACGATTTGTCACTGCACTTATGAAGAAGGCACGTGGCGAATTGAAAGGCAAGCCATGTGCACAAGACACGAGTGCAAGCAAATGTAGACCATTTACAATATAAAAACTGAAGTTTTTCTAAGATATTTTACTGAAGTGAACATTCTAGATGACCCTGGGGAATATACATCAATAGGAGAAGACTTTTGATGAGAAATAATGGGAAAATGTTGGTACTCTTGCTTTTCTTGGTAACAATTACTACAAGAAATGAACGGAATATATTTCAAAACATCACCAAGAACTTTGGGCATAAAATCCCTCTCTAAATAAATGTGCTATTTTCACAGTAAGTATACTAAAGAACACTATTATATATTAAATGTATTTCTATAATCCCTCCATTAGAGAGCTTATATAAATGTTTTCTATAGATACAGATTAAAAAAGCTGTGTTGTCAACCATCCTCACTGTGTACTGTATATTTTTTTCAGTTCTGATTTCATCACATGGGAATGTTTGTGGTTGATGACATGATCACAGAATAATGCACCCTTTAATGAGTTATTAGACAATAGACCTTTCTACTGAAACAGTCTAAATTTGTTAATTAAACACATATATCTAATTTTTACAATTAAAAGAACCAACCTAAAACACAAATCCATAGTTTATAAATATATTTTTCCTATAATAGCATACTGTTTTTATTGTGTTCATTCTCATTTATTTGGGGAATGTGAGCATAAAGGCAATTTCCCTTTGGTTAAATGTCTCACATTGGGAACCATAGATAAATAATATATAACAATTATACCAACTTTCTCTTCTAAACATAACTTTATTCCTTCTCTGAAATGAAGAATATAAAATTTGGCTATGAAATTAGCTTTATTATTCCATGAGGATGAAGATATAGTAAAGTAGGGGGAAAGTTAGTGGAAGAGAGTAAAGAATAATAGAATTCCTGACCCAGGTTATAGATGAAATTTAAATGTGGCATCTCCCCCTCCTCCGCCCCCCAATAAAAACAACAAAGCCAGCAGCTTCATTGCCAGCTAGTGACTGCCAAACTTAGGGCGACGCTCTAGAGCAGGCGGAACTGCTGCTGGGAGTTTCCAGGAGTGGACATTTCTAGGGACAGGAAGCCCCTCTCTCTCCTGTGGGCGACGGGTAGGTCCAAACTGCAGAGCTCATGGAATAAAGCCACCAGGATCCCTAAATGTGCTACTAATATCTTCAAATCTCAGTTACTGAACTTCTGCTTCTCAGAAGTGTGAATCAGTAAACATTCTGAAAAAAATATCCCATCTAGGGCTGAGCCCCAGTGGCGTAGTGGTTGTGCGCGGGACTGCAGCCCACTGGGACAGAGGTTCAATTCCAGCAGTGGGGCTGGGCCTCCTACTCCCACCACCGGAGAGCAGTGATGCCCCCCGACCCCCTAAAACAAAAACAAAAACATTCCATCTAAGTTCTCTAAGAGAACCGTGAGGAGTAGTTCCTCGGTCCACCCATGTCACATATAAAAATAAAACAAAAAAAGAAAGCAAAATGTATTCTGCATCTTGCCTATTATTCTCATAAACCTCATCCAATTTATTTTCTCTTCACTCAGATGTGAAATGAAAAAAGCTACTGTAAATGTCTGCTCATAGAATCATACGATTGATGTATACTACAGACACATTTATTACATCAACAGTTTTCACATGGTTGAAAGAGGTAGAAAACAAAAAAAAAGAAAGAGGTAGTAAATATTTAATAAGTGTAAGGTAAAAAATAATTATAATAAATATTTGAAGACTTAATTTTCCATTTTCTTTTCATGCATTTATTTCTTCCAAAAAGCAGAATTAAACACCAGCTATGTATAAAATGGGAGAAAGACTGGACTTTCATTTCCTGTAAACAGTTACCATCTTGGAAACTCACAGGAGTTGCTGCACCAATTCTTATATATAGCATCCATATGAGTTGGCACAGACCCAATGGAGATGAGTTATGTATAAAGTAGTGGTTATTGGAAATTATAATGAATAATTTTGTCATTTTTAGACTCTGGTAGGGCATGAATAAAAAATTGGAATGCCCTGTGTTGGGAGCTAGAGGTGATCCAAGGGGTCAATAGAGAGGATACTACAGAGATAGATCAGAGAAACTGATAATATAGTTTGGTAGGGGAAGAAGGAAAAAGACCTCTGAAAGCACCCCCAAAATACAATTAAATTATCACCACTAAGAGTGTAATAATATTCCAGAAAAAAATATTTTTCCCATTCATTGAAGAACAGAGGTATTATAGACTTAAATATAATGTCACTGCTGATGAAATTCTCAAGAAATTTGTGCTCAACGTTTTTCATTCTTTCATGTCCATTAAGCACATCTTGGGGGAAATGGGCTACATTCACACTGACAGTCATAAAATACTCAGGGGAAATATTACATAATTGTTCTCAGGTGTGATAAACTTTCCATAAGTAAATTTTAGAATGAAAGATTGTTGGATATGGATATTATTCAGGTGTAGATTTTTATGAGAAAAAAGTTCTATAAAGACATAACTTGGTCAACAAATGGCCCTCGAGCCCCATGGTGGGAGAGCCATCAGTTATACTAACAGCCTCTAACTACAGACCGATTGCCTCTTCTCTCCCTACTGGATTAAGCACCATTGAAGAGATTCAGTCAATGAGGTCCGAATCCTTTCCTACCATTAGTGACATGTGCACTTAAAATAGTGACAGAAGTATTTTGCTGTGTAAAATTTCAGCTACTCTCATGTTATTAGCTGTCATTGTGTCAGCTTCATGCACAGTGGAATGAAAGCTGCCCAGTCTCATAACATCTACGCAACAGCTTGGTTACCTGATCATTGTGATGCATAGGGTTTCCATTGGTTGATTGCCTAAGTAGCCTTCTTTCATCCTAGTCTGGAAAGCAGCATCACCTGTTAAGCAAAACTCCATTCTTCTATTAACAAAGGCTCTCTAGTTGCTAGACTGAATGGGTTTCAACTGAGCTTTGCAACTAAGGTTAGAAGAAAAAAAAAAGACTTAGCGAGCTACGTCCGAAACCTATTAATGAAAATCCTGTAGATAACCATGATTCATCTGCAATCAATTATAGGGATGACACAGGACTAGGCAGCATTTTATTTCTTTGTCGATGGTGTCACCAAGATACGGCGCACACCCATTGGTAATAAATAACACTATGTTTGAAAGGTCTTCAAAGAGTTCATGGAAATGCATATTGTGAAAAAACATGCAAAAACTATGGATAGAGGTAAAATATGTTTATACCAAAATAAACTCATATTAATCTCTTATGTCTGTACAAGATCTAGTTTGAGCTTCAATCTTTAAGATATAAGTTTGGGGAAAACAACAACAATGTGGAATCAAGATTAATTCTTTAAATTGAAGCAAGATCAAATATCAAACATATGGTGAAGCTTGGGTGAGAGGGTGGTGAAATCATTGCTGCTTTACAAAAAGTTTATTGGTCCAGTATCCAAGTAAAGCAGCAGTTTATAAATGGATAACTCATTTTTTTTTTTGGATAACTCATTTTAAGAAGGGTCAGACAATGCCAAAGATGAAGTGTTCAGTGGCAGACAGTCCACAACAATGTACGAGTAAACAATTTTGTTTGTGCCTTAAATTAAGAAGACTGACACCCCCCCCCCCAAAAAGGAAACTTTAGACAACACTGTTGACATCTCAATTCTGACTGAAAATATTAAGTTGAGCAAAAGTCTCCACTGTATGAGTGCTAAAACTACTGCCCTTAGAGTTGCCACAGACAAAAGTTTCAATGGAAATATTAAGCAAATGAGATCAAGAACATGGAAAATTTTGGAAAATTATAACTAGAGCTAAAACATGGTTTTGTCCTTATGATCATGAAGACAAAGCACAATGAAAGCAGTGGTTAGTAAAAGGGAAATAAATGGTCCAGTCAAAGGAAAACTTAGCCAATCAAGAACAAAGGTTATGAGAAGTACCCTGAAGTTTTCGAGAATTTTGTTTGTTGAGTTTCTGGATAGCCAAATAACAATAACTTCTGCTTATTATGAGGATATTTTCAGAAACCCAAAGTGTTGGCAATAAACACAGTCCTAAAAAACTTCACTAGAGAGTCCTTCTACACCAAGAGAGTCCTCCTGCTCCTCCCGTTATCAAACCAGGGCAACTGGCTTCATTGCTGTGCTTCCAAGCCTTACAACCACTGCTGTCAAGTCTATTCTGACACAGAGTGATTGCTGTTTGGTTGCATATAGTCAGTTCAGATGATATACCTCTTAGACGGACTGACATTTACTTAGTCTCAAACAATGTGATCTATACTTATACCTAATAAAATTTCTGAAAGCTGGGTATCATGTCCATTGGTAGATTAAGCTAACTCTTCTTCATTCTCTGAAGCAACCACACCAGCTCCTTTCCCCGCAAAGAAAGAATACATAACCATATCCTGGACATAACTTGAGTCAGTAAAACTTGAATTTCTTTTTCTTTTTTTAACTTAAAATTTTTTATGTGTAGTGAATGAGATGACTTGCATTTTTTTGTCCAAGGGAAACTTATACTATTCTCAGGTCATTGTTTTTTTTTTTTTTAAATGTGAGTCATAATTTAACACATATATATAGCAACCACATGATGGAATTTACTTTTTTCTTATCAAACCCCAAAACATTCAATTGCTAAGTCTAAGCAAACTAAGCATGCTATGACATGAACATGACACAGAATAGATGAAAATACAGTTTTTTGGCAAATATCATTCTTAAAATTCAAGTAGGTCTTCCCAATAAGTGCCTAATAATTCTTATTAGATTTTTTAAGTTTAAAAATGAAAATGTGGCCTGAGCCCCGGTGCCGTAGTGGTTGAGTGTGGGATTGCGGCCCACTGACTTGGCAGTTCAAATCCAGCAGTAGCAAGGCTGGGTAGCTCTCACAACCACCAGAGGGCAGTGATGCCCTCCCCAAAACAAAACAAAAATGAAAATGTGCTTATAATGTATTACATTAATTTATTATAAATGATTCAACCATTTTAGACCTGAAAATATAAAGCTATTCATGCAAACAATTATATGGCTCAAGAACATATCAAGCCCGATGCATCTGAAGATTTTCAAGATAGATTCATCCTTTCAGTCACAATATCTTCCCATATTAGGTGGATTAATCAGTGTTTTTATTTACAATTCACAGGAGCCTTGAACAAAGTGATTTCAAAAAGTATATTTATTCATGCCACAACCATTAACTGTTCCCACTAAGATACTATGGCTTGTACAAATGATGAAGTAAGATTAACCTGTGTGCACCTTGCCTTCAAGATGTCTAGACCTTGAAACAAATCTTACACTTGATTATTTTGCTTTTGATATTTGTATATATCAGTTAATAGTAATATTTACTTTTAATGTCAGTATGTTCAATTAAATAATCTCATGGAGTAAAATATAAAATACGACTTTCTGATTTTTTAATTTCCAAAGGCATGAATACAATTACATTCCTACTCATTTCAAAATAAATACCGTAGGTATATAATATTATCAAAAAGGTTCTGAAATTATCAGAGAATTCTGCTGCCTCCTATTTTTCCTTGTTATTTTATATTTAAGCAGTGAAATAGAATTTTAATGTATACATTATTTCAAACATGCATAACATGGTTTCAAGCAACCATTTAAAACCTCACCCACACAGACTACTTAAGCATACAGAAACAAGATGATAGACATCAGTAAGATTTTTTTAAATATTCACAATTTACTATATTTGAGTCAACAGTCAAGAGATGGAATCTACTTTTCGTTGATATTTTAATGTACTTTCCCCCATTCTATTTGAACTAAGGAAAAGTTACCCAGATGTTATCGCATCAGTATTTAGAGAGAAGACTCAGGTATATAGCTAAGCACCAGTTGTTAGCAGTGGATGTGCTTCTTTAGTAAATATAATTTGCACCCTTAGATTACTGCTAGAGCTGCTACTTACTTTTCCCTCCTCACCGCCCCCCTCACCCAACTTTAGCATCTTGTGATTGTCAGCGGAGGGTCCCAGAGAGTTTTGTCCTGTTGTGTATAGGGTGGCTAGAGGGGGCCATGAGTTAGAACTGATTCAAAGGCACCTGACAGCAGCATAACATTTTGGTGGCTGATGCAGTCACTGACTCTCCTATACAGATCTAGAGAATGAAATTGATCTGTACTGATAACAACACTTAAACTGTTCACATTTCACTCATCGCCTCCAATATTCAGGTTCTAATTATTTCACGGTCCTGATGAGGCAGCCAGTGGACCCCATGTCCTCACTCTAAACGAACCACTTCATTATGATCTGAATTGTCTAGATACAGACCTTTTTTCCTACTTAATTCTCTACTTTGGAGTTTGCCTTAGGACATCCATCTGACATCCTCATATTTAGGTCTCATCTACAGATAGGCATTAGGATACCATCTTCCACTCACAGTCTTGTGAGCATTGTCTTCTGACACTCCAAACTATGCTTTGAATTAGGCCTATTCTTTCTCAAATTCAAGAGTATTCTTTTTTCAACATGTCAAAATGTGGACCATTTTCTTCAATATCTAATTCTGGTGTCACTGCTTGTGAGAAGGTCAATGTGATCTGATGGAGTGAGTTGTCATTCTGTCTCTAGCATAGTATATACATATATAAAACTATTTTAGCATTTATACAACAGAACTCATTTAATGCATAGAATTATAATATAATTATTTTATATGTGCTTCTCTACACAAACAATAAAAATATGATGTCTAGCTATGAGACATTGGATCACCAACATTTAATCTGCATCCTTGTTTGTTAGAGATTTTTTGAGATGTATTCAAACTATTAAATCAAAATAAATGACAAACCTGTGTATAACCAACACTATATTGTGTGAAGTTCCTTTTGGTTTCTCAATTAGCTTGCAATTCTAAACTGTTCAAGACGCAGCAACTTAGGAAACCTTCTTTACCTCATTTAGGATGAACTATGAGAATCATTGGACATTTCTGATGCAAATCAGTAAGCAAATTGGGTTGCAGAGTTGTTTATGCTAAAATAAGTTCTCATATTGGGGAGGCATTGTTACTTATTAATTACATAGCCAATCAAGTTACACTTTTAAAATTATGTACTTATTTCCAAATTTTGGAATTTATATCTGTTTTTGTTGCTTTTGAGCATTTCTGCATATTGTATGTAATATTTCTACATATCCTAACTAAACATAACTATGTGAATTGTGAAAATAAATCACTAAACTGAATGATTATGCAGAAACACAAGTTTTTGAAGTGAATTTGACGTGTGCTGACATTTTATGGCTGTCTGTGTTTCACTACACTGTCAAATTTCACTCAAAATTAGGCATAGATACTACTGTTTTAACATTGAGGAAAATGTGGAAATTAAGTTCAAATGCTTCATTTGTTAATAAAACCAACCATGCACTAAGCAACGTCAATACTCATGTTAAGAAGTGTTGACCCAAAGTTTTAATGAATTAAGAAACATCCAAATGAAAATATATTTTAAAATCTTACGAAATGACAGTGAATGGATTGAGAAAATCTTCTGATTAACTTCTTCTGCTCAGCAAAGTGGATAAGTCACATTTTTACTTTATAGGGATTTCAGATGTCCTGGTAGCAGTGTGAGCAAGGCAGACTAGCCACAAATTGGGTAGTTCAAATCTACCAGCCAGTCTGTGGGATAAAGACGACGTTGTTTGATCGCATAAGGTTTTAGTCTCAAGAAAATTAAATGGAAACTATGCATGGAAACTGATACTTGCAAAGGCATAAAAGTATAAAGGTCATCAAAATATAACAAAAAAGACTGTTTTAAAGCTAATGTGCAATAGATATATTTTTCATGTTAAAATATTAAATAATTTCAATTTAATTATTAATATTTACTACTTTTTAAACATATGGATTTCAAATTTTAGGAAGAGTTTTTCAAATATTCTCTATGACAATATTTATTTTATATCCTCTCCTTACATTACATCAAGTGGATAGCATTTTTTGTGTATTATTGCTTGTTTTCTTTCTCAAAGTGTAATTATTACAATTAAAATGAAAAGCATCAAAGGTTCTAAATCAGTCATTAATGTCTATAAACTATAAAGATTGTCTGTATTCTAGGAAGTGATAGAATGTTGTCTCTAGTTTCCAAGCACGTATTCGTTCTCTCGGTGACCTGTTGGCCCAGGAGTTATGTGGGGAGCTGTGAACTGCAAAGTCAACAGTTCAAGTCAGCAGTTCAAAAGCAACAGCCGCGGTTCTGGCAAAAGACAGGGCTTTATATTCCCATGAAGAGTTTCAATCTCAGAAACCCAGCAGGGAAGGTCTACGCTGTCCTCTAGGGGCGCTATGGGTCGGCATGCACTTGTTAGCAGGGAGTTTGGGTTTTCTTTGGTTTATTCATTGTCTAAACTCACAGGAACCTCCTGAATATTCACAGTGGTTATGGCAATAATGGGAGTGGCAACAGCAACGTCCGGTCCATTGTGGAGTCAAGCCACCTATGTGTCTCCTTTTGAAGAAAAGAATCACATTTCAAAATTGGCACCGTTATTAAAAAATACATTCATTTGAAATCATGTGATTTCATATATACATTTTTTTTGTAGTTTGGCGTGTGTGGCTAAATACATTTTTTCTTTTTTTTTTTTTAATTTTATTATTTTAGGCATCACTGCCCTCAGGTGGTGGGAGTAGGAGGCTCAGCCTTTACTCCTGGGAGCCGGAATTGAACCTCCATCCTAGTGGGCCGCAGTCCCGCGCACAACCACTACGCCACCGGGGCTCAGCCCCTAAATACATTTTTTAAATACTTCAAATAACAAAACAGAAGTGAAGACCAAATTTATTTCTACTAGTTAAATGTCTTTAAAGAAAAATGCTTGGTCAAATGTAGCTCCAATTTTAAATATATGACAAACGACAGCAGTTGCTGTAGAGTGGATTCTTGTTAATGCCTTCAACAGTTAAAGCAGTCTTGAAAATTAGTTAGAGGGAGTTATTAGTTTTGATACAGGTCAAAATGGCAAGATGAAATTTAGAGTAATGCAGAAATTATGAGGTGTGTCAGGAGCCTCTACATTATTGAGAACATGATCTAAAAATTCTAAAATCATACTTCATGATAAATAATTGAAAAAAAACTAAATAAGAAAACCAAAATAGTCTTTGCTAACACATTGAAAGGAGAGATCATTCTCCCTCAATTTTGCCTCAGAATGTTTTAAATTTTCTAGTTGGAACC
This sequence comes from Nesogale talazaci, assembly GCA_004026705.1. Classification (NCBI taxonomy): domain Eukaryota; kingdom Metazoa; phylum Chordata; class Mammalia; order Afrosoricida; family Tenrecidae; genus Nesogale; species Nesogale talazaci. The sequence goes on along the minus strand of PVJH01004752.1, from coordinate 103,639 downwards.
TTTTCTTTCCAGTGGCTCAACCATTATTCTCTGAATTCAACTATGCACTCAAAGATACACAGAGGATCTGATTAGGACAAAATCATCTGAATACAGAGAAAGCTGCACCATTGGATAGAAATTCCTTTAAATTTTTATATCAAAGTAAGTGATGTATTTGTTAATGCAACAGTCCCACCAAATTTTCAAGTTACCATTAGGTGGTTGAATAAGCTCCACCCTTCCATAAATATGAGGGTACATACAATGAAATATTGCTACTGGTGTTCTAGTTGATGCACAAATAGTTTGTTACAGACAAAAGAAATTTTGATATGTGATCCTTGGAGGACATGGATCAGTTCTCTCAGTAACACGTGTCTCGGCGTGCCAGTCAGGAAATGGTTCAATCAAAACAGTGATTTCTGAGAAGATATGTTGGACTTGTCACATTCAAAGCAAAGAGGTCAGCTTAGAAAGTTAGGGACTTTCATGGGGGGACTCCCAAGGGGATAAACTTGATATATTTTTCTCAAAGACACAAATGATCTCAGGTGCTTATTATAAATAGTGAGTAAAGAAGATCAGAGAAGAATCGGTGCATTTGAGTTGTAGAGCTGACAAAGAATATTGAAGGTACTGTGGCCTGCAGACAGAACAAACACATCAGTTTTGTAAGAAGTATGACCAGAGTGCCCTTGCGTGGCAAGGATGGTGAGACTGACGCTCACATGTCTGGGATGTGCTGTCAAGAGAGACCAGTCGCGGAGAAGGACATCATGTAAAGTGGAGGGGCAGTAAAAATGAAGGAGATTTTCAACAAGATTGGGTAACTGCAACAATGGGTCCAAACACCCACAAAAATGTGAGAATATTCCAGGCCGGGGTCACGTTTCATTCTGTTGTAGGGAGAGTGGCTGTGTGTTGGCACTGATGTGATGATACCTAACAGCATGTCTAAAACATATTAAATAACATATTCACAACAGTCTCAGGATGTTTGAAGAAAAAATTGAGAACTCCACTGGTGAGAAATTGTCCCCCCCCCCCACCGCCCCATCACTACAATGTACTTACTTATTCTTCAAGATTCGCAAGGGCTTGCCTATGAGAATTTTATTAGGAAATCTTACCCCATCCACATGATAGCCCTGCTCTTCAGATACCTTTTGTTCCCCAGACTCAGGGAACGTTGAAAAGGAATATCCTGTGATGTCAAAACTGCCATTTGTCATGAAATCAAAGATAACAATGATTATTCAAGGAAGGCTAAGACAGATGAAAACACCATCTCCAAAAGAGTGTAGGACTTGCTGGAAACTGTATTGAAAAATAATGGTTTCACATTTGTAATATTGTTTCATAAATGTCTCTACCACTTTGTAATAGTACTTCTTTTAGCCTTAGTGAATTTTTAAGTAGGCACAGTAGATGCCTCACCTTTAACAATGTACAATAGTTAAACTTTAAACACATTACAGATAAAAATCATAGGCTGGAGTGCCAGGATAGTTTACTTCTGCAGTAAAGAGGACGCTGAGGTGGATTGAAGGGTCAGGCAGACTAGTGCTGTTTAAAATATAGATGTACATTTTTGCATGGCTATAAATATAAGTATGTTTACATACTTCAGACATTTCATAAGAAGGGGTGAGTCCATGGTGAATGATGGCATGCTTGGTATAGGAAGAATCTCGGCCAGATGAATTGCTGCAGTGGTGGCAAACGGGTCTGTGCAGCAATGATTGTGATCAGATGGTGTTCTTCTGCTGTGCGTAGAGTCTCTCTGAGTCTTCTCCCACTTGTGGCACCTCACAGCAATAGCGACAACACTTAATACTTGATATTTGAACCACCGATGCAAGGTTCTACTACTGCTGCCAATTGTAAATAATTCAATTGATATCATTTATCATTTATTGATGGTTTCAGATGAGTATAAAATAATAGCATTGTTTCATTTTTAACCTAGTATAAGAACATATAGTTTTGAACTGCATTAATTCATTTCTTCATCATAGCCAGTTGTCTATATGTTGAGAAGAAGTCTAATTTTTGTAAGCTTTGTTAGTTTATCAGCAAGCGTCCATGTCCTGTATCCGTTTATCAGATAACACTAATGCTATCTACAAGGAAATATTTAATTATTAATAACCATTTTTCCTGCTTATCTGCCAGATGGAGAACACTGCATTCACAGTTCAAGACACCAAGAGGAAATCTAGTAGCGGGGAAAGAGGAGAGGTAAACGGACAAAAGAGATAGCCATGATGCTTTCAGGAAAGCACGTTAGGCGACGAGGTGGGTCTGCTGGGTATGAGAAGAGAATGCGAGGAGGGAAAAGTCACAGGTAATTTCCTCCCTCCCCTGGAATGGGCTTATTGCACACTGATAGAATCATTATCCTCAGAAACAATGACTGAGTCATCAGTTAAAATTTATATTAAAAAAACTCCATAAATATCTGCAATCCCTGTTTAGTAGTAATGACTGTGGCATTTGGTAATGAGGTCCCATCAATTACTGGTGACTTATCAAGCGCAAGTCAAATACTGGTCTGTGCCTGACTCCTGGCTTGTTAAATAGAGTGATGTCAACAATAAGGAAATTAAAGGAATTAATGTTTGTGATACAGAGACTAGAATAGATAATATTCACATGGCATATTGTGTATTACATAATACTTAAGAAATAGAAAATTGAAATTAAAACACTTTGATGATTATAAACCAATAAAATTGTGTTTCTCAATCTAGGGCTAAATTTTTGACTATTCTATCCTTATATTAAAAATATACCATTTCTATCATTTGTTTTCATGTACTTATATATCTTATCTGCCAGAAATGGCTTATAACATCCCAATTTGTTAGAGGGCTGAATTTATATAATTAAGCCTAATTTATATGTGTTTCTGAATGGATTGTGTCCACTGAACTAATTTAAAGCATACTTTTTTCAGAATCAGCATTTTACTTCCAATTAGGGTAATGTGTCAGAGACTAAAAATAGTTTAGCCTGTTAGAGCAAGCAAAATAATAAAAACAATTACTAGACAGACACAATTCTTCAAATATTTTGAGAAATTGAGGCATAAGCCACAAGACTTATTTTGAGTAATTTAAATAAAAGTTTTTTAGGCAATATCTTTCATCTAGGAAAAAAAACTCGACCAAAACCCTTGCCCCCTGACAATGGTGGGGTCCCCCAAGGAGCTGATTTCCCATACCACATTCTGCCCTGCGGAAGAAAGGCTGTGTACTCCAAAACCTACTCTAATCTCTCTGCCCTGATCGGTGACTGGGAAAAAGCAGAGCTTGGACTACTCCTGCACTATCTGTACCGCGACGTGAATCCCCTAGTTAGATACTCTGTTGTACACCAATACACACCTGTAGATCCTACAAACTGTTAATTCCTGCAGAGCACTGCTAACGTGAAAACAATATAGTTGAATCAATTCTGACTCACCGTGATCCTGAGGGATAGAGTCAGACTGCTGTTCCCAAGGGTTTGCAGAGCTGCACATCTTTATGGAAACAGCTTGTCTTCACCTTCGGCCTGAGAGCAGATGGTGGGCTTGAACGGCTGCTGCAGAACTGCATCTTGAGGGCTCAGCTGTGCTGCAATGCTAACAAGGATTAAAAATAATACATATTCAAGAGAAATTACTGAAATCCAAATGAAGGCAGACCTGATAGTGGGACAAGAGGAAAGTAAAAGGAAATAGAGGAAAGAATTGGAAGACAAAGGGCATGTACATAGGTAAATATCTTTATATATGCTGATGGGGAACTAGATCTAAGTGCATTTACTTATAGGGTTAGTATTAAGGCAGCAGATGGGCATAGGACCTCCACTTAAGTACTTCCTCAATGCAAGAACACTGGCAATCCATGATGCTCAACATGATCTCTAAAGACAAATAGGTGCGTAAGCAAATGTGGTGAAGAAAGCTGATGGTGCCTGGCTATCAAAAGATATAGCATCTGGCGTCCTAACCGCTTAAAGGTAAGCAAGCAGCCATCTAGCTCAGAAGCAACAAAGCCCACGTGGAAGGAGCACACCAGCTTGTGTGACCATGAGACATCAAAGGTACCAGGTATCAGGCATCAAAGAACTAAAAATTATATCATTATAAATGAGGAGGAGTACAGATTGGGGATCCAAAATCCATCTGTAGGTAATGGGACATCTTACTGAGGGGTGCAGGGAGGAGACAAGCCAGTCAGAGTAAAGTGTAGCTACCACAAAATATGCAACATTTCTCTAGTTCTTAAATGCTTCCTCTCCCTCTGCCCCGTATCATGATCCCAATTCTACCTTATAAATCTGGCTATACCAGAGGATGTACATTGGTACAAATAGGAACCGGAAACATGGGAAATCCAAGACAGATCATCCTTTCAGGACCAATGGTGAGAGTGACGATATCAATAGCATGAGGGAAAGTGTAGTAGAAAGGGAAAACAATTCCAAGAATCTACATATAACTTCCTCCCTGTGGTACATATAACAGGGAAGTAGGTGAAGGGAGACATCAGACAGTATACTATATGGCAGATTAATAATAACTCATAAATTTTTAAGAGTTCGTGAGGGAGGGGCAGGGAGGGAGGGGAAATGTGAGGAGGATTTAAGTAGAAAGAAAATGGTTTGAGAACGATGATGGCAACAAATGTACAAATGTGCTCTGCCTACAATGGATGGATGTATGGCTTGTGATGATAAGATACATGATTGGTGTCACTGAGAAATATGTCATAGCAGGGGTTCAGTGTAGATGGTATCTGTTGATAAGCTTGACATTCAGAAGTGGTGGACCTGAGGAAGTGGGCATTCAAACTACTAATGCCAGTTGAAGCTCTGCCGCTCCAGTGCCCCTCGTAGCATCTTGATGTAGCCTATGATTACTGTTGGCAAATATTAACGAGCTAAGACATATCATTTACATGCCTCTTCTCCTGTTTTGTTTGTTTTTGCTAGACATTAACACGTGGAATAAACATATTTATCCTTTGTTGCTACACCACATGTCAATGCACATACCTTTGTACTAGACCTCCTTGTTCAGTCTTCCAGCTCTTTTCCTTCTAAGATTCACTTCAGCCAGGTCATTTGCAGCTGCTGAGGTGACATGGTAGTGCTAACTGCAGGGACAGCAATATAAAACCACCAGCTACGCTGGGAGAGGAAAAATAAGTAGAAAAGCTTTCTACTCCTGTAAAGATTCCTGGTACTGGAAATGCACAGGAGCAGTTCTACACCGCCCTCTGTTGGTTTGGCTTGTTCTAATCTCGGACCACTGTTTCTTCCATATCAAATTTAGAAATGGTCCTTAGAAATATTCCTCTCTCAACTTGTCTTCCTCTCTCAACTTGTCTTCAGGGCCACCAATGGAAATGTTTCAGACACTATAAATTTTCGAATTCAACTACATAGAGAACCAAGCTGCCTGTAAATCAAGCTTGAGGGTTTTCCTTATTTTTCAACTCACTGAATCAAAGTGAGCTTGGACAAAGGCAAAGTGATGGTTGCCAGTTCTGGGCACCGACTCTCATCCTATGTGCTCGAGCCCCAAATCATGAATGTGCCACTTTTGTATAATAATAGACTACAGCTGGGAATGCCAAAGTGAACTCATGATGGCTAGTGTGTATGTGAGGAAACTTGGTGTTTCCGAGTTAAACTATGCCAACGATCATCCCGCCGGCCATCACTTGGCCTACAGGTCAGCCGACTATTGAGATATTGAGTGATGCTGATGCCCACTGGCCAGCAGTTCCCTAAGAGCCTAATCAGTGGTGTGTCCTCGGGCCCTGCTGTAGATCGTGTTCTTGGGTAGAAGTTTGCAGCCTCTCATATTAATTTCAGCAATTCCACTTCCCTCAACACCTATATTTCTTTCTATATCCTCCACGAAGGAAACTTCGGCATCTCTGCTTTCCTTGGTGTCATTCATTAGTTTTCCAGCTCCCCTAGGGGCCACCCTGTGGTGCAAGCGTCCCCATGCATCGGAGCCCACTCAGCAACTGCCAGCAGAGCCATGTGTTCGCCCACAGGAAACTTTCCAGCAAGTTAAATCTTGTTTTCCAAAAAAGTGTCAGAGTCAATTAATTCTGGCCTACCCATCCTTAAACCACACTTCTCCTGTGCTGACACCTCAAAATCCAATCCCAGGTCCCTGCTGGCACCGCCATATTCCTTGTTGCTATCCTTCCGTGTAGATGCCCTTTCTCTCTTTCATCAGCCTGGAGTTCCCCCCAGGTTGTTAAGTATGACCACTGGCCACAGCTGTAACAATTGAGGGAGGAGGATGAGCAGCTCTTGAGAGAGGCTCTTGTCTCCTGAATTATGAGTTCATTTGGGTTTGTAAGGTTTCCAGAGAGGGTAAGACCTCGGTTCTTTGCTTCGCATGGTGAAAGAATCCACACCGAAGTCCAGTTTGCACATTTCAGGTTTCACAATCTCAAAGGGGTTCACAACTTGGCACTAGCAACCTCATAGAAAAGAACACTTCCATGTGTGAAATGGGGGACAGAGAGTGAGGGTCAGAGAGACTGTGGCACAAGCAGGGATGAGAAAACTGGGGACCCCAACAGGCCCATAGTGGGCCCTGAGGGGCACACCTGAATGATGCATGTGTGGCCTCGCTGACTTGTCTCTCAATAGGAGCAGGGTAAAAGAGAGTGTGAACTTCCCACAGCCAGAATATTTCAAGCCTCTGGCTGGAGAAGCATGGTGGTGGTATTGGTTGACCCCATTGGCTGGGTTGTGCTCAGTGATGTCATGATCCTGGGCCTAGCTTAGACTGCCCACGTCTACTTCCCACATGGCTCGAGAGCTTGGATAGTAGCATGCTCAGTTTGGGTGTCTTCGTAGGTGTGTGATGGTTGCCTGAGTTCTTCCCACCCTCCTTTATGGGGGGTGTTTGCAGGCATGGGAGGGAAAACTCCCTGTCCTTAAATCTAGCTATCTAACAGGTTCTCTGAGAAATTCACAAGAACAGGGTTAGATGTGTAATGTATTTATTTGAGAAACAGAAAAGGAAGCCAGGAAATATTTGGAGAAAAAGAGAGACTGATAATTTGTCAAAGAATAGTTCTTATCTAATATATTATAAAAATTTTTCTCACCTGAGAATTATCTTTAGGCGTATGACAGTGGAATACAAATATCCAGATCCTCTGTGCTCATTAGAAGAGAGATTTTCATATACGATTTCCTTTAACACTTTGTTACTAAATTCCTAATATTGTTTCTTCTAAGTTGTCTAATACTTACAAATCATGTTACTTTTAAACTGTTGCTCCATTAGGACAATTCTTAAATATGGATGTACTTGTCCACTTTGCCATGCTTATAAGACAGGTTAACATTTTATTTCTTTATTGATTCAGAATAGTGAATTCCCCATGGGGTGAGAATTGACGGTATGGGCTATGGGGGGGGGGGGGGGCACATGAAACAGAAGTAGGGAACTGTTTGATTCTCAGTCATTTTCTCATGCAACCTATTCAGTGTGGTATATACTACTCTCACTGTGTAACAGAGAGCTGCTTTATGCACCAAACTTTCTGGCTATGTCAGACAATACCCAGTAGATGAAAGTATTTCGGATCACACAGTGATTGAGGTTTAAGACTTGAGCCCAACAGGACTATCAACATCGTTTCTCAAAGGCAGAATATGCTATCTCCAAAGGAGGTCACAGTTTTCTCTATCTCTCCAAAGCCTGCACTGTGATGAATACATCTGTAGGGACCTGATAGATATTTTATACAATATGCCTCTCTGTAACTGGCCTTTCATGGATGATTGGCCCTCCTATATAAAATCACACAGCTCAAATTGAGATTTGGTTGCATAGTAGCCTGGACCAACAATTGAGCCATATGTGAGGCAAGGTTTCATTTAAAACTCTTGACCTCTCAGGTGATTCAGTTAATGAGTAGGAGCTGCCCACCCAATTAAAACAAACAACTTCAAAATCCACCTTCCTTCTGCAATTGCTTCTCTTTCTCGGTGAAGAGAGCAATCGGATGAAGAAATTACTCCACAATTATCGAGGCTATAACTGCCTGCTTAAAACCAAAGGGCCCATAGAAATTATACTAAAGAAGAGGACTCCTAAGTTTCTGTAGTGCTCAGTCTCAAACTTTTTGCATGCATGTAAGTTCAACTTGTCTAGGAATTTCCTGATTCCAGCTTTCTAGATCCCATAAACATGAGACCTTCGACACAGTAGAATGGTTCAACAAGATATATCATGGAATGGAAACATGATCAAATTTACCTGTGGACAGGATTCTAATAGGGTACTGGAAACTTTATATAGTGCAGGTGTATTTCTGGTCATTTAGCTTAGAAAAGAAAAAGACAAGCAAGCACTTCTGTAGTCTGTAATAAAAATGATAAGGAATAAAGCCATTGAGAGAAGAGTGACAGCACACTAGATGCTCCATCGAGTCAATTATGACTTATAGCCATCCTTTAAGATTGTTTTGAGGTAGAACTGTCCAAGGATTCTCCAAGATAGTAAGTCTTTATGGAAGCAGAAGGCCTCACCTTTCTCTCGAGAAATGGCTGGCTGTTTCATATTGCTGCCCGTGACGTTAGCAGCCGAATGCTTAGCGACTATGAAACGCCAGATACTAAGGACATTATAAATTTATTCTTGTAAATAAGCAACATCTGGATAGGAGCTATAACCAGAGTCTCATGTGAGTAAATGGGAGAGTCATTACCCAAGCCCCATTTCTCTTCTTCCCATGACAAATCGGTGAAGTGTATGAGGTCAGAATTACTATCCTCACAGGCTTCTTTCTTTTTGAAAGAGCATTAATCTCTGTAATCCCTTCTGAATTGTAATGTTTTGGGGATTAAAGGCACTTTAAGTCCTCCCACTAGGCTTTTTGAAAATGATTGCCATAATTCCATAGATATTGTAAGTAATGAAAGGGATTCAATCAAATGCTACACCAATTACACATTCTGGACCTCTGAAATCCTATGTTGGGAACCTCTGAAGGTCACTCTTTAAATGGGCCTTAGCTTCATCTCTTTTAGCCCACACATAACCTCACCAACACCCATTATTTTACTTATTTTGTCATTGTGATCCTCATTATATCTTTCCAAATCATTCTATCAACAGGGGCCAACAAATGCCCTCTAAGCAAATACTCCTTAAAGGTATCTCTAGTCTCCAACTATAGCATTGCTTTAGAGCAAAAATTTCATCATCTCCAAAGCATTTGAAATTTCGCTTTAACTAATTGTGATAGTTACATAACGTGTTCTCAATTTCAAATGTAAAAGTGAAGGTGTGGAGTCTGTGGTCTGTCAATCGGGTCGCAGCTTGATGGCCTCATTTGAAGGCTGTACAGAGATAAATAGCTCCTTGGAAACAAGACAGGCTTGCTCCCTGTGAGACATTCCTTCTGACAAGACACATGAATTTAAGCTAGAGCCCTAGAGTAGAAGAAGTCACATGGAGACCCCTTTCAGCGCTGAGGTGCTTCCACCACTATGGGATCCACAAGACTTCCCCTCCACTGGTCTGTGATCTTCCTGCATTTGGAATCATTGTGTCTGTTGCATGAGTCTGAAGATGACTTTATATATTGATACTGGACGTATGGACTACTATCAGACTTATGGCTTTGAATTGTACTGGGATGGGGTGCTTTCTTAATATCCAATTATTCTTTTATATAAAACCCTTTTTTTTACATATTGTCCATGAAATGATTGCCCATGAAATATGTTTTCTTTTCTTTTTTTTCTAACCCTAACCTAACTCCAGAAATGTTTTTTCTATCCTACCTGGACTACATACTGATTCACAGAAATTTGAATTAATGATGTCTCCAAGGGAGAAAAAAACTACAAAATAAATCCTTAGAAATGTAACAGGGTCATTCCCCCAAAGGACAATTACCATTGACTGGGCTACACATTGTTCAAGGAAAACATACCTCTGAGTCTGTGAGTTGGTTACTTTTGGAATTGACTAAGGCATTATGGCTTTTCTATGTCATAAATTAAGCTTCTTCTCTTCATGCCTAAAGCATTCTGGTTCATAAAAATCAGTAAAATCTCTAGTGGATTAGTCCTCTCTTTTGATATGATAAGCAATTAGGCAATGCTGAAGATCTCTGGGAGTTGAATAATTGTGATGAGTTCTTCAACCCTAGTGGACCTCTCTCTCTCTCTCTGGCTATCTTTCAGCCCTCACTTTAGTGATCCACCACCTTGATTGTATTCATGGAGCTCATTGCAATGGCAGTGGCCCCACTCATGACTGGACTGCAGTGCTATTACAGAGGCTTTAAACACACCACTGTCCACTTGACCAAAGTATTTCTTCAATTACTGATGAATGAATTATCTTCCCATAACCAAAGGGATTAGAATCAGATGAATGAATTATCTTCCAAAAAACCAAAGGGGTTAGAATCAGAGGGTGGGGAACACAGGTTTTCTATTAAAAATATCACTCTAGGATTTAGCTCTTTTTCAGGCTGTGGATGCCTCACTCATTATACTGAGTACGTTGTCGCTTCACCCTTGAGTTCAGCTTTCAGTCAGCCAATTGAGCAGGTGCATAGGGTTCTGCCCTGCTAACAACGCTAACACAGTGAATCAAGGATCTCTAGTGATGACACTTTTATCAATCCATCAAGTCCAAAATGATCATTCAGGTCTTCTGCCCTATGACTGAAAAATGCCTACAACTCATTCTGCAGCTGCATCACAAATAACTACAAATTTAGCAGCGTTAGAGACCTTACCGTGCCTCTGGGGGAAGGATGTGAGTCAGCAAGCTGCATGCTCAGGGTCTCTCACATGCTTCAGTCAGAGATTTGGTTGGGCTGCCTTCTTTTTTAAAGCGTAAAGTCACTTTTCAAACTCAAGTGGTTGGCAGATTTACCGTTTCTTCGTCTTCATTTTCTTCCTTCACCTTCTCACAGTTACAGAAGTAAGGGTTCTGTGTTCTTATTGGCTGTCAGCCATAAGCTGCTCACAACTATTGAAGGCCCTTCAAGTTCTGTTCCCACTTAGATCTTCACAGTGGCTGCCACAGCATGATGACTTACATCTTTTATGTGGCCAGGGTGACCCCCTGCTTCACTTGGCGAATATAAAGTCTTACATAGTGTAAGATCATCACGAGTTGCTCTCCTACCATTTTGCCCATGGTCTGTTATCTAGAAAGAAGTTGCACCTGCACTCAAGGGAATGTTGCTGGTGTTGCAGTTGTTAGATGTCAACCAGTTGATGTTGACTCATAGAGCGTCTATGTAAAACAGAACGAAGCATGGTCCAGCCTGGCACCAGCCTCACGCTGGTCCTTGTGTTTGATCCCATTGTTGCAGTCATTGCGTCAATCCATCTCGTCAAAGGTCATTCCTCTTTTTCACTGCCCTTCTTCTACTTTTCCAGGGATGATGTCCTTTTCCAGGGACCTGACAACATGCCCCCAGTCCATGAGATGTAGTCTTGCCATTCTTCCCTTTCAGAAGCAATCTGACTGGACTTCCAAGATACATCTGTTTGTTCTTGTGGCAGTCACTATTATTTAAAAAATAGGATTACATAAAAGTCCATTAAGCATTTTGTTGTCTGCCATTATAAATATTGTAGAACTATTTTGATAAATATGGGAAATAACATTTATGTCCAAACCTCTTGGGTATTCTCACAATTAAGACTTAAAAAAATCACTGCCACAGAATTAATTCTAATTCAAATCAACCCCGTAGGACGGGTTGGAACCTGCTGGTTCCCCAAACTCTTAACTCTTTCTGCAAGAGTAGAAAGCCTAGTAGTTCCCTTGGCGAATCAATGGTGGGATTAAACTGCTGACTTTGTAGTAACTCTATGCCACCAGAGCGTCTGTTCCCACCTCAAGCTTATTTAAAGGTTTAGAAACGTCAGTGAAATGAAAAAGCTTGCTAAGGCCTTTGGATCCATCGTTTTTGTAACTTCCAGTAGTGCTTGAATAGAGGTGTGCACCTAAGTTGTAGAGGCTCTAATTCAAGTACTGGACAGCTTGATCATTCCACTGAGTAAAAAAGTGAGTACTCCCACATGCAGAAAAAGAGGAATCAGTGACCATATAGAAATAAATGTCACCAGTGGAGTATCACTAAAGTAGCAGAGGCAGCAGAGATGGCAGTGCTGAGACCATAGGGCAGAGAAAAAGAGAAGTGTCAAGACCATGAAGTAGACAAGTGGTTCCTTTGGGCCATCAAATGACAAAAGTTGAGTGCCTTTGGACAGGAGGATGGCTTGCAGAGTGGGCTGGGTGCCCTTTGGAAATTTTTCAGCAGTGAAGGAGTTTTGTAACATTTGCCAGTGCAGGGCAAAAGGCCCATGGAGCATGAGGCTGAAAGAGCCATACCTGCCAGCATGTGGACAAAGAACTGTACCCTTAACATTTTCATAAATTATTTTATTCCAACCTAATTAGGTTGGGTGTTTGGGGTGGTGGTGGTGCTACATGTCAGAAAACTATTTTTATATTCAACAATTAATTCATCAAACCTCTGTGATAGCTCCCCTAATAAAACCCATACCCATGTGTATCTTCTGTGAGTTTTGGGCGGTCATAGCCATGAATGATCTAATACAGCAGCATGCCATGGGAGATATGGTTGCTGTCAAAACAGGATAAACATGGTTGGAGCATAGAGTTCTGTTAGCAATCTGCCTCATAGAAATCTTCCTTGGGCAGATGTGGAGTTGAGTTTTCCTTTTCTTTTATGTAGACAGAGAAGGTCTCATATGCCCCCCTGAAATTTCTTCAAAAGCAGTGAGAAATTATGAAAATAGTTCTTGCAAAAGATAAAGGCAAGAGAATTATTTTGGAAGAGAATTATTTTGTAATAACAGGTGCTTCCAGCAAACAGAAGACTAACGTAAGATGGTAGAAGGTTGTTTCTATTGAATAAAAGACTGCAGAATTTTGAACTTAATTCATTAACATTTTTTTCAAGTGGTTACAGATCAATTTTTCAGATCCTACCCTATTAATCAATCTTAACTTGAACAAAAGTCCCTTATTAGACTGTGAATCAATTTTCATTGTAATTTTTTATTGGATGAAAAGCTATATTTATCAGAAAATCTCGTGGCTACAAGAAGCACAAGCTACTGTCAGGGAAATCATGGAAACAATTTTCTTCCATTGTTTTCTAGCACACTTGGAACCTTTCAACATGCCCCAGTCATTTAATTTCCTTAAAAGGCACAGGCTTAGATGCTGCATGGATACCCAAACCCTGTCTTCTCCAGGCACTTGTTTGCAGGGGATTCAAGGTGGTCATTCTAATTTTCTGCCGCTGAAGGCCACGACTTAGGTGTGTTCATTTTCCCAGTGGTAAAATATTTGGGTGAGGATTAGTCTTCTATTTACATTGATATTTTTATGGAGACAGGTATTTTTTGTAGATGAGAATTAGATGATGCACAAATATGGAAGGGCAGTTCTGTGAAACTGCCATCTCCGGGACGTTTCTGTACAACTGTGATGTGTCTGAGTTTAGTGCTAGACTACAGTGCCAGCAGTCAAGAAGTCCAGCTGTGTGCAGAGACTCTGGTCCTCAAGAGTCACCTCTGAATCTTTCATCACAATACATGACCATAATGACCCAGTATAACACAATCCAACAACTGAGAACTCTACCTCTTAGGAATCCAAATATGACAAAATTTTTTTAATATACTTTTATTGGAGGCTTTTACGTCTTATCACAATCTATACATTCGTGTGTCAAGCACATTTGAACGTATGCTGCCATCATTTTCAAAGCAGTCTCTTCCCACCTGAGCCAAATATCTGCTCCACATTTCTTCCCTCCTCCTCCCTCCCTCCCCACCGTCCCTCCCTAATGAACCCTTGATAAGTTATTATTTTCATATCTTACATTGTCCTCCATCAACCCTCGCCCACCTTTGATATTCGTCTCCTTGGGAAAGGGTTATATATGATCCATGTGATTGATTCTCCCTTTCTCTCCCCATCTTACCTAATCTTGGTATCTCTACTCTCCTTGTTGATTCTGAGGGGTTTATCTATCCTGGATTCCATGTGTTGAGGGCTCTTTTCTTCAACTGTGTGCATGCTTTGGTCTAGTGTGATTTGTAAATAAGAATTGAGGTCATGATAGTGGGGGGGGGGAGGGGAAGCACCAAAGAACTAGGGGAAAGTTGTGTTTCATTGGTGCTATACTGCATCCTGAATGGCTCTTCTCCCCCATTAGCCCTCACAGAGGGGTATCCAATTGTCTACAGATGGACATTGAGTCTCAACTCCATGCCCCACCCATGTCCCCCATTTACACTGGGTAGGATTTTGTTCTGGGTCTTAAGATGCCTGAAACTTGATCCCCTCAACACCTCATGATCACATAGGTTGGTGTGCTTCTTTCTTGTTAGTTTACAGCTTGGGGAGTAGAGTGTGTCAGATTAGAGCACACAGGAGAAATGAAAAGGGATGGAGAGAGAGGAGGGGACATACTGGCTCACCAAGCCTGGAGGACGAGGTTCTTGCTCAAAGCAGACAATGCACAGGAAGAAGTGTAGGACTGGCCCTGCCATGGGATCTGGCATCCCACACTGAATCATGGTACTGTGAGGGTGGGGGGAGAGAGCATTGGAGACATAGTGTGGAACAGAGTGATTAAACACCACCCTCCATATCTTGGGTGTCATGCATCTTTGGAGAATACCAAAAATAGACTTTGGAGACAGTGTGGCAACCCATTAGACTTGATGGGAAAACACTCATAAAGGTCAACAAACAGACCTTGAACTATTTATAGGTTTTTCCATTTTTGTCAGTGGCATTCTTTTTGTTTCTAGGACCCTTGATTCTAGCAGGAGTGAACTTCTAGCAACAGTACAACTTCCAAAAAGTGAAATGTAATGGCAAATCATAGATGTTAGGGCTTCAGCAAAGAATGTATATACCAATTTGACAGCAAAAAGATCTTATTCTAACTTCATTAGTGACAAAAATGTTTCTCTTCTATTTTCTGAATGGGAGTTTTTAATTGGATACTCTCTCCTTTGCTACTCACTTTATATTGGTAGGTTGGAGACATTTCAATCTCTAGACCACAAGGACCTGAATCTCATGTAAAGTATTACCCATAATGCATCATTCTGAACTTGAACAAGATGAATCAGATAGGATGAGAGCTTGAGGTAGGATTATTTGAGGGAGTGGATGAGTATATTACATATAAAATGTCGATGCGCAGATTACATATTAATATAAAGTAGCTAAAGGGATGACCTTGGGAAAATACATAGGCCCACCCACTGAACTCAACACCCATTCCATATTCATGCCCATTTCCCCCCTTTCTTTCTCTATTAAAGTCACTCACAGTGAATGTAGCAGTCATTATGCTGGAATCTAGTAGAGCACTTTTCGCTGCAAGTATCAGAAAATCATTATTCGTTTGCAGTATGCTTTATTTATTGTTCATCTTTTACAACATTAGGCAAATGAAAGTATCTTATCTTGGATGACATGCATCTTTGTCCTTATAGTTAGTGATATCCTTGCTCTTCAACAAGTCTTGTGTAGCAGATCTGCCTGCTGCAATACAGTATTTGATTTTCTGACTGCTACTTTTATGATAATTGTGGATCCATAAAAAAATGAAATCATTGACAATTCTGATAATTTTCCCCTTAACCATGATGTTGTCTATCAGTACAGTTGTAATGATTTGTGTGTGTGTGTGTGTGTGCATGGAATTGAGATCTACACTGAAAGCTGTCACCTTTGATTTTCATCAGCAAGTGCTTCAAGTCCTCCTTGCTCTCAACAATTAAGGTTGCATACTCAGCATATCTCCAGCTTTTCAGTAAGTCTTCCTAAAATTCTCATGCTACATTCTTCATAAAGTCCACTTTCTGGGATTATATCTATTCAGCATATAGATTGACTAAGTAGAGTAGGACACACCTCCGACACACCTTTCCTGAATTTAATCACGGATCATTACTTTTTCTAATTGAATGAGCACTTCTTGGTCCATGAAAGGTTCCACAAGATCACAAGTAAGTGTTATGCAATTTCCATTCTTCTCAATGCTATCTACAGTTTGTTATGATTCACATGTAAAAGTGTCTTTGCATTGTCAATAAAATATAACCAAACATCTCTCTGGCAATCTCTCTTTTAGACAAGATCCATTTGATATCAGCAAGAATATCCTTCAAATCAAGTCTTATTCTGAATTCAGTTTGACTTTCTGCAGCTCCTTGTTATTATACTGTTTCAACTATATTTGAGTTAGCTTCAGTAAAATTTTACTTACTTGTGATATTGAGGAAAGTGTAAACTAGGATTCAAAGGGAACAACTTCCACAGAGTTGTTAAGGATTTCATTATCCAGAGTGGATATTGTGTTAATGGAGATGGTTCTACAGTCATCAATACTTACAAAGGATCATCTGCAGATAAAAATTCAGGCACTCAGTTCCAGAAGTGCTTTCCGCAGCAAACAGCAGTCCACATACAATTGGCTCTCAGTTATTCGTCTCCTGTTCTAAATTTGATTTGCTGGATGGGAAGGCTGTGGTATTCAGAAAAATCACTGATGGACTTCTAATGATAAGAAACACTAAGAATGTCCTCCTGGGCATCACCCATAAACTCAAGCTGCTATGGTAATCTCACATTTTAGGGAGAAGTAGACTAAATTAGACCTCCCTTTTCTCCTGGTGATGTTCTTGATAAAAACATCTGGATTAGCCCCTGGTCTAGTCTCCTTGCCTGCTCCTGCTCCACTTAATCAAAAGATCTTGGAGGTATCACAAATCAAATATATAAGATTTTCAGATTTTAAGTTTTTAGCTGTGTTTTTTTTAAGTAAATGTCATAAACATAAATAAAACAATATTTTGGGCATTGAGAGAAATCTAATTTCAGAAGCTTTTAATATTATTTCATGGTATTTAGATGTTAATTTTATGATAACGATTCATATCGAACTACAGCAGCCTAATGTGAGGTTTATTTTGATCTATATGTTGTACACAGGGCCTCTAAGAATCCAAACTAACTTCCTGGCATATAACATCAACAACAACATGAAAGGAGACCAGGGATAGTTGTAATCATGTTAAAATTTATCATTATACTAATTTTAACAGTGAAATCAATGAAACAAGATAGTGACAATTGTTCGATCCTTCATCACTTTACATTGAGAAAGCGCAAATGTTAATCCGGGCTCATACACAGAATGCTACATTGAAAAATGTCGCAAGGTAATTTAAATACTTTAAACTTGCAAAATTTTAAGATCGTTATGCTGAACTTTATTAAACACTTAAAATGTGGTTGGAAGTACACTTTAAACTAAAAAGGCTAAAGATTTCAATAAAAAGACCCGAAAGGTTAAAAATGATGCTGAACTGTGAAAGGTCAAACTGTATAGATGTAGTAAAACTTCATAAATTAAAACAAAGGAATGAAATAAGCTGAAATGAAATTGAATGTTGAAAAATATGATGACAAAATCGAGTGCACATAGAGAATATTGCTTAAAACAATCTTTTGAAGTAACCCAACATTGTGTATTTGACTCTCTTTTTTAGGTGCAGTGATACAAATGATAATTTGAAGTAATATCTTAGACTGGCACAAATGGAAAAATAATACAGGTGTTAATCTTCATAAAGCATTTGAATTACTATGCTTTATTAAAATGATGACGCCATGTTTTGTAAAAATTAGTATATTTAATTTTGGCATAATACTGATTTATCTTTTTTCCAAAAAATATTGTTGTGTTTAATAGACCATTGAAGAATTCAAAATAATGACTATCAGCACGTTTTTGCGCCATATGCCATGGTGGTATTGCATTGAAGACAGTGAATTCCATCGCGGGGGTTGTAAGATCCAGGGCTGCAGATAACTGTGAATAAAGAATAGGTTAGTAAGCAAATTTCCTTAAAATGTCACATACATTAACTCTAAAAGGAGGGAGGATATATTGTTGAAGAAGATGATTTTGCCAGTACCAAGCATGTTAAAGTTCAGAGGTGGTTTATATTAGACCAATTCAACATATTTTAATTTTTATTCAAACTAACAAATATTTTAGCTGTTAATTATAAGCAGGATCTTCCACAGTAAGGGATCCAGGATTCTTAAGAAGCAATTTTTAATAAACATTTTATGAGCAAGTTTTAGTAAACATTTTATTTTGGATATATTATTTCAGACTGAATAAAAAATATACAAATTTAATTGATTTATTTACTACAATAATATAAGTTTAAAATTATAAGGTACATTGTAAAGTCTGATGGTGTATATCATATATTTCTTTTAAAATGTGTGATTATGGCATTTTTCATCTTTATTAGTTGTATCAAAATTTGGAAACAGAAAAATTATTGGAAGTGCTAACAAGCATTACACATGAAAAAGTGATCTGCATGTAGTTTTTACATTTATACATCAATTGCATTAGTTACACTAATATCTGCACAAAATAGTTTAAAGCTATGTTTAAGTAAAAACTATCTTTAATATGAAACAATAACATTGTATAATTTTTCAAGGGTTCATGAGGAGAAAAATAGGAGTTTGTACTAAGGACTCAAGGAGAAAAAAAAGGTTTTGAACAGGATGATGGCAACATATTTACAAATGTGCTTGATACAATGATGTATGGATTATTATAAAAGCTGTTAAAGCCCTCAATAAAGTAACTCATTTTTTAACTATCTTCAGATATCGTCTTAAAGTTTGCAAAACTTTAAATATTATATGTAAGAAACATAATCCTTGTCCATAACACTTCTTCCTTTTGGGTATATAACAGCATACTCTTCATCCCTCTCCCAAGTAAAATTCGAGATAAAAGCTACTTAAAGTACAAATTAAGCCCAGTATTTTTTAGGTTTGACAGTGAGTAGGATATATTCTTTCTAGTGAAATATGGTTGACTTAATTCATATCGATTGAATTAAGGAGAGAATGAGTCACATCAACAAAATGGCCGAGTAAGCACTTCGAAATGCCTGTCCTTATACAGAAACTTTGAAAAAGGTAGGAAATAAAACTAGAGCAATTTCCTTTATAAATATAGATGTCAAAATGCACAAAAATAATATTTAAGTCTATTTTTAGGATTCCTCGGTGGACAGGGCTTGGCACATCAGACCTGACTGGGAACACTCCTAAGGGTCAACAGACAGACCTGCATCTACCTATCAGGTTTTTTTTTTTTTGGGGGGGGGAGTTGTTTTCTTTTTGCTTTGTTTGTTTTTTCTTTCACTTTATGTCTATCTAAGAGAGGCAGGACAAACAACCCCGAGGGGAAAGCAACTGGACTGGTGGTCCCAGAGGTGCATGGGAGAGGAGGGGATAGGGAGGAAGTGCAGAGACCCAAAAAACTCAGCGATAAGGGGGGAAAAAAGGAATCTAAAATCAATGGTGAATAGAGTGTATAGTGCTCAGTGGGATTTGTTCCAGTACAATGTATTTAAGAGGATTTACTGAGAGCCAGCGGAGGGTGAGCATGATAATGGGACTGGAGGAAGGTGAAATGGAGGGAAGGAGTAGGAGACAAAAGCTATTTACAGAAGTATAGCTATAAACATGAATATATGTAATTATATGCACATATAATTATTACATTTATAAGAGATAGAGGTCAATCTGCATATATTTATATGTTAAGAATTAAGATAGCAGATGGACTTTGTGCCTTAACACAAAAACACTTTGTTGTAATAACCAGGCACGGAAGGCTATCAAAAGATATAGTACCTGGGATCTTAAAGGCTTGAAGCTAAACAAGAAGCCATCTAGCAGGGAAGTAAATCAGCCCACATGGAAGAAGCACACCAGCCTGTGTGATCATGAGGTGTTGATTGGATCAGGTGTCAGGTATCAAAGGATCCAAAACAAACAATTACATCAAGGCAAAAGAGGGGAGTTGAGTGGAGACCCAAAGACCATCTGTAAACAATTGGATATCCCCCTACAGAAGAGTTATAAGGAAGGGAAAATTCAACCAGGGTGCTGTATAGCACTAATGAAACACACCACTACCATGATCCAGTTCTAACTTCCAAATCCTGCTAGACTGGAGTACACATATTGGTACAGGCAAAAGCTCTTGACATATGGAATTCAGAATAGATAAAACCCTCAGGAACAGTAGTGGGAGTAGCAATATCATGAGGGTAAGAGGATGGTGGGGATGTGGGGAAGGAGGAGGAGAAAGGGAGAACTCATCACAAGGTTGGATATATAGCACATACACCCCCAAAGGGGGACAAATAACAGAAGTGTGAGTGATGGGTAACAACAGTGTAGGACATGAAATAACAATAATAACAATAATATAATTGAACAAGGATCTATGAGGGGAGGAAGATTAGGGAGGGAGGGGAGAAAAGGGGAGCATATACCAGGGGCTCAAGGAGAAAGAAAATGTTTTGGAAATGATGATGGTAATATATGTACAAGCGTGCTGAACAAGTGAATGACGGATTGTTATAAGATTTGTATGAGTCCCCCAATGAAATGATTTAAATAACTAAAATTGAAAAATAAAATGGAAAAACAAAAAACAATAAAAATATAGTATTAGTAAGTTAAATCAAACCACACATTAAAAGGAATTTATACTATGACCAAGTAGACTTTATCGTAACTATGTAAGGGTGGGTTAAGATGTTGTTTGTGTCAGTTGTGAACGTGGCCCTGAGCCACCATGACACTATATACAACAGAATGAAGCGCTGCGTGATTCTGCACCATCCTCACAATAGTGTTTGAGCCCATTGCTGTAACCATTGTGTCAATCAGCTTTTTGAAGTCTTCCCCTTTTCTGCTGACTTTCTATTTGACTAAGCATGAGGTCCTTTGCCAGGGACTGATCGCCTCAAACATGTCCAAAATACATTGAGAAAAACTCTTACCTCCTTGAGTCTAAGGAGGCTTCTGGTTGTACTATCACCAAGAAAAACTCTTCTTCTTCTTCTTTCTTTCCTTTTTTTTTTTTTGCTGACAGTTCTTCACCAACACCGCAATTCACCATAATTATTTATTATGGCCTTCCTTATTCATTGTCCAAGTGTCATATATATATGTGAGGTGATTAAAAATACTATAGATGATTTGCACTTTAGTTTTCAAACAGACATTTTGCTCTTGATTGCTGATTCCATGAGCACTGATTATGAATCCAATTAAATTGAATAGTATATAATTGCAGTATTTTTTCTATCATGATGTTTTCTGATGATCCAGTAATAATTTTCGTTTTCTTACATCGACTTGTAGACTGTACTAAGTTTTTTGATCATCGCCAGTTAAGACCTTCAAATCTCAAGTGATTATGAAAAAGCACTTGAAAGTATCCACCTACATTTTCATTACAAAAAGACACAGCTAACGAGGATTAGAAGGGAACGTTCTTAACATGATAAAAAGCAATTATGTAAAACTCATAGTTAATATAACAGTGGTAAACAATTGCAAGCTCTTCCATACGATCAGAGAGAAGATGGATGTCTCCCTTGTCCACGGTTATCTGACATCATCCTAGAAATTCTCACTATGGCAATTAAACAAAAAATGACATCTAGTTAAGACTCACTCACCTGTACTCCTGCTGCCAGACTGGAAAAGAGGGAGGTACGGTGAAGGGGACTGGGTAGTTTAGTCCTGAATTTAGAACTAGGGTCTTGGGCCTGTCTTGAACCCCACTTTTTTGTGATTTCCACTCGCAAAGCTAACCAAGAATGCACTAAATCGCTCTAGGTTCATGACACACTGGGTTTGTGGGCCCTGCACCCTAGTTTTGCCGCAAGTCTCGGTTTCTCCAGGCTGAGCACTGAAGGGGACACAATCCCAGACAGGAGGAGAACTTCTGCAACCTAGTCACAGAACTCCACATCAGGGCTCCTAGCGCTGTTAGCTGTCTTGAGCTTAGAACCAGGGAAGTGGGCAAGGGAAGTCATAATTTGGAGGAGGGGAAAAAAATGCCCAGAGTCAGGGATCCAGTTTAATTCTATTCTAGCTGACTGTGGGCGGGGACTAAAAAACACCTCTGAGCTAGGAGGGCATAAGCAATCCAGATAGATTAATAAGCCCAAATCCCCTCTCATACGTATCTGAGGAGGCTCTGCTTGTCCTGCCCCCACCCTCACCCCCAGAGCTGAGGGAACACAAGCCTCCTCTCTCCCCACTGTGGTGCTACATACAGTGAGCCCCAGTGCTAAGTACTGCTGGGAACTGGTGCCTGGTAGCGGCTATAATCTCACCCAGTATCTGTGGGACCCTACCACAAGGAGGCACATCACCCTGTTCCAGCTCCCTGGTCAGCCAATAAAGTCAGGGTTATCTCCTTATTTACAACTCTTTTTCTTCTTTCTTTATTCTCTCGCCCTGCTATCTTTCCCACCACAGTGAAGCTCAACAGGAGCAGTGTTGCTTTGCTCTTTTCTTATTTTCTTTCATTTTCCTCTTCTCTCCTGCTCTAGCCTGTCATATGCCATGGTTAGATTCCTGACCACTACCCTCCGGCTGAGGGGAACTCAGCCCGAATGGCAGGTGGAACTCTACCCTGCCCTCTGTGGAGGGCTGCACATGACACAAGACAGCTGTGACAGCCCTCTACAGCACCCTGTGCTGCTGAGGAAACCTTCGTTGGACCTCTAAGATGACCTTGCAAACCAGGGCAATTCTGCCCAGTATCACTGAATCCCCGCACGAAAAGGGCACACCAACCTGCCATCTTAGGAGAGGGCTCAAATGCTTTTGTGCCCAAATTTGGCAAGCAGGGATCAGGGATCAGCTATCTTTTTATTCTTTAACTTTTCCTTCTCTCTGCCTCCTCCCTCTGTCATCACAGTCAGTCTTAACACACACAGTGTGTTTTCCCCTTCTTTCTTTCTCTTTTTCTTTCCTTTCCCTCTTTTCTCTCTTCTCCTCTCTGTTTTTCTGTTTCCTCCCCCTTGCTTTCTTTCCACATGCCACTGCTGGTTCCCAGGCCCTGACCCTCTGCCCAGGGTAACTCTGCGCGCCCAGTGTGGAGAGATACAGCCTCACAGCACGAAGCAGTGCTACACACAGCATGGGGTTTAGCTATCTATTTTTTTTCTCCACTCCCCCCACTTTATCCTATTCTGCTTTCATTCTTTTTTCTTTTCTCTTCTATCCCTATGCTCTTTCCTGCTAGTTTCAGCAGACTCAGTTTTCCTTTTTTGCAGTTTCCTTTATTGACAGTTTCTATTTTTGTTTAGTCTTAGCACTTTTTTTGTGAGTGGGAGTGAGTTGCTTGGCATTTTTGCTCTTGTCTTCATTTCCTTCTTTTTCTTTTCCTTCTCCTCTCCCTCTCTTTCCTTTCACAACTCACTATCATCCTCGGAGAGCCTTGCCTTTCTTGTCTCTTGCCCGCTGAGGTCTGATCATTTGCCACACTGACATGAAAAAGTATAAGAAACTCATGATAATATCGAAAGATATGGAAAAAGCATTCAACAACGTCCAACACCAATTCATGTTTAAGACACTTGAGAAGATAGGAATGGAAGGAAAATTCCTCAAGACAATATAAGCAATATATGAAAAAACAACAGTTAAGGTGGTAGTCAATGGAGAAAAGACTACCACAATCCCACTGAAAAGGGGGACCAGACAAGGATGCCCCCTGTCCTCACTCTTATTTAATATTGTACTGGGAGATTTTGCTAACAGCATAAGGTGAAGAAAACACATCAAAGGTAATCACCTGAGGAAGGAAGAGGGTGAAACTATCTTTATTTGCAGGTGATATAATTTTATAAATGGAAAATCCCAAAAGCTCCACAGGGGGGAGCACTGGAAGTAATAGAGGAGTATGGCAGAATGCCAGGATACAAGATCAACAGACAGAAATCTATCAGACTGCTGTACACATCAGATAAGATCACAGAAGAGGTGGTGCCCTTCACAATAGCCAAGCACAAGCGGAAATATCCATGGATATACCTCACTTAAAGAACAAAAGATCGACATGAGGAAAACTACAGAATGCTATTACAAGAAACAAAGAGTGAATTCAATAAATTGAATAACATCCCATGCTCCTGGAAATCAATTTGGCAATATCTAAAACAGATGGAAATTAAGCTACCATCTGACCCAGCAAGAAACAAACCTCAGCCAGACATCTGTGCTCCAATGTTCATCGTAGCACAGTTCACAATTGTAAGAAGTTGGAAACAATCCAAATTTCCATCAACTGAGGAATGGATTAAAAATGTGTGGTATATACATACAATCAAGTACTATGCATCACTGAAAAGCAGTGATGAATGCATGAAGCATATCCATGCATGGAAAGAACTGGAGGAAATTATGCTAAGCAAAGTAAGCCAAGCACAAAAGAACATATACAACATGAGTCCACTGAAGTAAACTTAAAAAAAAAAAGTAAAGTGGCATAGGGAAAAAGTTCCTGTACACAGAAATTCCCGGGGTCAGGTCCAGGTAGCATGATAGGGACCAGACAAAATCCAGGGCTACCTCTTTCCTTTTCCTCAACCTCTATCTCTTTTTTTCTCTTTTGGATGGTGCCACAATGAGACTAAGATTGGTGATCACTTGTCTGTAGTAATACATTTATCACAGATATTTTATTATAAGCATATTACAAATATAAACATAATAACACTGTGCTGGAATGGGTTGAGTAGAGAAACAAATCTAGAGACCCTCATATATGTGAATGAAAGGACTTTTCATCAAGGAGTCATTACATGACTATGTCCTAACTGGTCCTGGGGGTTCTGGGCACTGCCACTTTCAGCACGAAGTCAATTTTGGGGCTCCTAAGAGACTTTGTGTCTTGGCTTTGCTCCTGTTGCTGATTTGTTGTTTCTTTCTTGCATCAGTGAACAGACCTGGAATCATGTATGCTTTGGGGGTTTTTTTCCCCAGTTTTTCTTTCTTTTTTCTCTTTCTATTCAATCTTTGGTTTTCTTTTTGTTTTGTCTGCATTATTGTTGTTTTGCCTACCTATATAAGAAAGGTGTGGGAAGCAAGTCTGAGGAGAAAGGCAGGGGACCGACAGTGTCAGAGAGACTTGGAGGGAGGCGGAGGAGGGGGAAAGGTGTGGTGAGCAAACAACACCACAGACAGAGCAACAACTAGGAAATTAAAAGCAATAACAAGGAGGATGCAGAGATTGCAGTGGTGTTAGAGCAACGGCAATCTAGCTGAGAGGAATTACGGAGCCAGAAGAGGGCAAACATGATGGTGGGACGGGAAGAAGGTAAAAAGAAACAGGAACAATCTAGAAAGCAAATCTATGGAGAGAGGTATAAACACAGGTATGCACTTATGTAAACGTATTAATTCACAAAATAATGATTGTACATTTATATGGCAATACATTGAGGAAATGGGCAGTTTGGGGCCTCTGCTAAAGCCCTTCCTCAATATAAGAACACTATGTTCTAACAACCTGACTTTCTATAATGTTCATGCTGCCAAAATGATCACTAAAGACAAAATGGGGATATAAAAAAAAGTGGTGAAGAAGGCTGATGGTGCCCAGCTCTCAAAAGATATATGCTTGATAAACAGGTGGCCATCTAGCAGAGAAGTAACAAGCCCACGTAGAAGAAACACACCAACCTGTGTGATCCTGAGGCTTCGATGGAATCAGGTAACAGGCACCAGAACACCCCAAAGAAACATAGTGTTGAGAACAAGGAGGTTCAGGGTAAAGACCCCAAATTCATCTGTAGACAATAGGACATCCTTCACAGAAGGGTCACAAGGAAAAGATGAGTCAACCAGGGCACATAAAAGCACCATGAGAAATATAATATTCTCTGGCTCTTTGAGGATTCCTCACTCCCCACCATCATGACCCCAGTCCTGGATTTCAGTTCAGGATAGACCAAATATGTTTGATTGACATAAATGATCTATGGAATGTTTGAGAGCTGTATGAGGCCCCCAATAATTTAAAAATGATTTTAAAAATAATATAAAATCTTCACTTGTTAAAAAAAGAAGCCATTATCAGGAGAACATCCCACCCCAGTTCAACTCAAGTCCATATGTTTGATACTAGTCCTTGAGTCCCTCTTCGGATTCAGGAAATCACATGCAATGATGCAGAATGCAGAAACATCAGCAGATTGTGGGTGAAAAGTCCTGTAGACTCAATGGCAGTGTAAGCATCACAAGGCATTCACAAGTCTCACCATGGTTCATCAATAGGAAATGAAGGCAGAGAGAGAGAAAGTGGCCAGTCTCCAGAGAGCCATTTTCTCAGTGGTACCTCCAAACGATGTCAATCATCCATGACCGATTGAAAGACAAAACTTCACCTGTATCTTCTTACAGGTTCCATGTTGGCATTTAAAACCTAATTATCATATACACAAACATGTTTTCTTGGGAGAAAAATGTGTGCATGAATGAACTGAAAGTCTTACAGTAAGTATTTTAACTTGCCTTGTGTATATAAACCTTTGTTCAGTAAAGGATTAAAAAGTAAAGTGATAGCATATAAATTAGAGACTATTTTTGAGAACTATAAATTTGATAGGGACTTAATATCCAGATTGTATATACAGCTCTTATAATTTAACAAGATAAATGACAAATAACCAAATTAATAAATGATAAAGGATTTGCATAAACATTTCACCAAAGAATGTATACAATATATGGCAATAAACATATGAGAAGATGCTCACAACAATTCACCATTACTCACTGCTGTTTATTGTATTGCACAGTGACCTTAGAGGAAAGAGAAGAACTGTTCCCTAGAATTTCTGAGCCTATACATATTTATGGAAACAAGCTAGCTGCCCAATATGTAAGCAACTATGTTTTGCTTAGTTGTTTTCCCATTACAAAGCAAACCCATTGCCATGGTGTCAATTCTGATTCATTAGGACAATGAAAAGCAAAAGCACAAGAAGATACCATGTCGCTTAAAGAAAAAGAGTTGGGAGGAGGGGTAACAACAAATGCTGGTAAGAATCTGAAGAAAATCAAAACCTTATTTGTTGCTGGTCAGAATGCAAACTGGTACAGCCCTTACAACAACACATGACAATTTCTAATGAGGAATACACAGAATTATCAAATGACCTAGTAATTCTACCTCTAGGTTTATACCCCAAAGACTTGAAAGCACTGATTTAAACACATATGTGCATAACAAGGTGCATTCCAGAACTATTCATAGTGGTTAAATGTGTTTAAATTGTTTCTATTTTAAAATTCCATCAGTAGGTGAAAAGATAACAAAACTGATATATGTGATTTCTACTCCTCTGTAATGGTAAATGAAGTCCTGATACATGATACAACATGGAAGAAACTTGATAGTAAAATGCTTAGCAAAGTAACTCAATCATGGAATGATAAATACAGTAAAATCTCATTTTCAAAATATCTTTAATATATACATGGTGATCAAAGTTTATTAGTGACTAGTAAGAAGGGGGCAGAGGAGGGTCATAAAGGAGAATTAGGAAACACTGAGTATGTTTATTGTGATAAAGAAATCTGTGAAAGTACATTGGTGATAGCTATACAACATGATTAGCATAATTTATATTTCAAAATTGTACATGTGAAAATAAGCTGTCAAGTATATAAATTTTACACTCATAAAATACATGGATATGCATATCCATTGTGGTAGACTAGAGAAACAAATTCATAGACACACATATGGATATAAGGGAAAAGTTTATATACAAGAGGAATGGAACATTGAGAAAGCATCCCAACCCAGTCAGTACAAGGTCATAAATCCAACATTAGCCCATCTGTCCAATACCCATCTATAAAGTCTCCTTCTGACTCATGAAGCGCGTATAGTCGAAGCATCTGGTGCTGGCAGGGGTCTCCCCATGTGTGTTAGTCTGGGTAGGCTAGAGGAACAAATTTCATAGACACACATATAGATATAAGGAAAAGGTTTATATACAAAAGGAACAGGACATTGAGTCCAGTCCAGTTCAAAGTCATAAATCCAGTATTAACCCATATGCCCGAAATCAGTCTCCTTCCGACTCATGAAGTCACAGGTCAGTGGGTGCAGAATCCCAGTGCTGGCAGGGGTCTCCACATGGCTCCTTGCTTCCAGGGCTCAGGGTCCATCAGGAGCAGAAGAAACTCATCACTGGCAGAGGTCTCCAAGTGTCTGTCCCAGTTTCAGAGGTCTGGCTCCATCAGGGCCAAGCCGTGTGGTCTCTTGGCCAGCTCCTCTAGCTTCTTGGACACTGCCATCTTGTCTTGTCTGTGATTCATTGTCTCTGAGAACTATCTCCCAACCACTGGGGAAGATAGCGTCTCATCTTCACGAGGGAAATATAGCGAGATTTCCCAGACATTTCAGGAGAAAGCCATGCCCACATAGAGGTCTCACTGGCTACTCCATGACTATCTACAGATTAACAGGTTAGACTCCACCCCTACATTTCAATCATAAAATTAACGTAACGCACATGACTGCCACACTATGGCTCCTCGCTTCCAGGGCTCAGGGTCCATCAACAGCATCCAGTGGTGGTAGAAGCAACTCAGCGCTGGCAGGGATCTCCATGTGGCTTCTCTAGCTTCAGAGGTCTGGTTCCATCTGCGTAAGGCCATGTGGCTTCTCCTTTGGCTCCTCCAGTTCCTCAGAGGCTACCATCTTGTCTTGTCAGTAGTTCATCATCTCGGAGACTGACTCCCAGACACTGAGCATCGAGTCTCTCTTCTCCAATTAAGAAATACTGTGAGACTACCCAGAAGTCTCAGGAGAAAGCCATGCCCACACGGAGATCTCATCGACTACTTATTGGCTATCTCCAGATTAACAGGCTAGACTCCATGCCTACATCCCAATCATGAAATTGATATCACGAACACATGACTGTCACATCCATAGTTGTACTAGTCACGATAGCTCTAAGGTAAAAACAGTCAGAATATCCATTGGGAAATGAATGGACTTTAAAAATGTGGTACCTCCCTTAAATGAAGCATTATTCAACAAAAGTAAAGAAATGAATAATGCTACATGCTACAATAAGAAAAAAAGTATTGATAGTATTACTCTAAGTGAGAAGCCAGAGACAAAGAATGTCAAATATTGTAATGGTCTACTGATATGAAGCAAAGATATGGGGAAGGTGGCATTTGGGAGGGAAATGTTTGATACATAAGAAAGTTCACTTTGGAATGATAGAAATTTTTGAAATCAAATTAAGTGGTGCTTGCCCAACACTGTGTATTAAATATCAATAAAGTTTTATATTTGATTTGTTTAATTTTATGTTATATAAACTGCACTTCAATAAACTGGTTTGATTTTTTATGAGAAAAAAATAATTGATGACTAGCCATTAATCACATAAAAAGACATGATGACAAAATATAAGGTATCAAATAATTTCAAACCTACAATAAGGAAAAACTATGGTATAACATATTTTAATTAAAAACTTTTGCTAATAAAATCATTCTAAAAACAGCAATAGTTGGGCTGAGCCCCAGTGGTGTAAGTGGTTAAGTGTGGGACTGCAGCCCACAGGCTTGGTGGTTCAAAACCAGCGGCGACTCTCAAGAGCAGCACTGGGTAGCTCCTATGACCACCAGAGGGCAGTGATGTCCCCCCCCCAAAAAAAAAACAAAAACAAACAAAATAGCAATGGTCAAGCAACAAAATTGGAAACATCATTGAAGCCAAATAATAAACACAGGATTATAACCCGGCATATACAAATAGCGCCTCTAAATAAGTAAAAGTCAGGGAAAAGAATTTAAAACTAGGCATAAAAAAGAAATTGCAACTGTTCACTAACTTACTTCTTGGTGAGTCAAGAAAAAATGTACTCAAAATTTTTTAAACTGTAAGTAAACAATAAAATAAACACATACAAATTCTTCATATTTAATAATTTTAAAGTTCCATTATAGCAAGTCTAAGTGTTAACTAATAAAAAACTTTGAAAATTTAACACTTTTAAAGATCACATACTTTGTGACCAAATAGGTTAATACTCAGAGAAAGTTTAGACACTAGGAAATGTATGTAAATAGATTATAACTACATTGTTTATTACAGAAAATAAGTCATGACTCAGTATGCCAATTGTACAATAGGTATATAAAACATGAATTAAAAAATAGTTATAACTATAAAGGCAGGAATGAGCTTTAGTCATTAACTAAAGTTTTAGTTAACTACCATATATCAGAATCCAGTAAAATATATAAATATACTATTTAATATCCTTGAAAAAGTTGCAAGGAGAGACAGAAACTGAAGGAATGTCAATGTTTAAAACATGTGAAATGCAGGGGGGTGTCTAGCAAGCTTTCAATAGAGAATTGTCATCAATTATGCACAAATTAGTCCAGAATATAGAAAATTACAATGAATTCCCAATTTCATTCTACAAAGCAAGCAGAACACTGATATAAAAATCTGGTCAAGACTCCACATAGGCAGAGAACTACAGACCATTATTGTTCATGAACATAGCCATAAATATTCTCAACAACATTCTCACCGAATGAATGTAGTAACATATCAATAAAATAATTTACAAAGACCAAATGAGATTCATAATAGGAATGCAAGGATGGGTCAGCATTCAAGAAGTACTCAATGTAATCCACCAAACAAATAAGGCAATAATTAAGAACCACATAAAGAAAAGATATTTTTTACCAAAGCACTCAATAAAATGGGAATAGAAGGGCAACTCCTTAACAGAATAATGTTCTTATATGAAAATCCAACTGCTAACATCACATTCAACTGGAAAGGAAACTGAAAACACTTCCTGTGCGAAAAGGAACTAAAAATAGATTCCCCCACTTCTATTTAAAAACAAAACTTTTTCATTAGCATACCAGTCACACATCATATAATTCAATAGTTCAATCACAACAAGAAGAGTTGTACAACCATCACCACAATCAATTTGAGAACATTTTTTCATCCTACTTCTCATTGTTATTAGCATCCAATTCTATGCCTTGTCCCCAAGGAACTACTAATTAATGACATTATCAGTGCATACTGGCTACACAGTGGGTTGCCAACCACAAGGTAAGCAGATGAAGACCACCAGTCAACACTATGGGGAAAGATGAAGCTTTCTATTCCTGTAAATACATAGTATCAGAAACTCACAGAGGCAGATCTACCTGTAAGGTGGCTAGAAGGCAGCACTACTCAGTGCCCAAAGAGAATGGTTGAAAATGTTCTCTAACATAAAAGGATAATGATGTCCCTATTATCACTCTTATTCAACATCCTGTTGAAAATCTTAGAAACAGTGGATTTCCTATACCACCGGGAAGAGAAGTGAATCTCTTGATAATTGTAGATGACATGATTTTATATAAAGAAAATCCCAAGAACTTCACAAGAAGATCAGAAATAATTAAGGGATTTGATAAAGTAGTAGAAAACAAGAATAAGAAAGAGAAATCAATTGGATTACTGTATACCAGTAAGTGGAGCTCCAAAAAAATGCATCAACAAAAAATACTATTTACTATAGTCTCACAGAAGTTGAAATACCTAGGAATAAGCCTAACATATAGCTTGAACAAAAAAACTACAGAACATAATTACAAGAAATCTACAAAAAGGAGACCTAAACAAATTGAAGAATGGTTCATGGATAGGAAGAGTTGAGATCATGAAAATGTCAATACCATCAAAAGAAAACTACATTTACAATGAAATTCCAATCCAAATTCAAACTTGATTCTTTTAAAATATTAAAAAAAAACCCTAATGACTAACTTCACGTAGAGTGGGATGAGACCCAGGATAAGGAAAGAAATCTTCAAAAAGAAGAACAAAGTAGGAGACCTGGCACAACCCAAGTTCAAAACCTATTATACAATCATAGTAGTCAAAAAGGCTTGGTACTTATATGATACATGAACAAAAGAACAGAATAGAAATCCCAGAATTAAAAGCATCTACATACAGAAATCCATTTTTGACGAAGGACCATAAAACATTAAACTGAAAGAGACACCCTCAAGGAACAGAATTTACTTACTGTTTTCACACTACCTTTACTTTCTGTGTAATGTGTATTAGTTTACAAGGCAGAGTTCAACTGGTAAAGGAAAGTTTCTTGAAGTAATAACACATTTCCAACACTTATGGCTTGTGCTAACTAGAGTCCAGTCACTTCAAAGATTTACACGATAACAATTGATGTACTAATGTCTAGTAAGATGTCCTATATATTTATAAATTGCTTTCAACAGTTTTTAAATTCTATACCAGTGACACGGACAATTTTACCATCAACAGAATTATCTGATGCCCCATGGGGAATATTGATCAATATATTTTATTAATTTAATCAAATAAAGAAAAATATCAGATAATTATTTCATTAGAGGCAGAAAAATAGCACCTGACAAAAATCCAAAAACTGTTTATGATAAAAATTTTCAGAAAACTAGCAATAGTAAGAAATTTTTTATAAATGGCCAAAAATTTAAGAAAAAATCCTACAACTAAAATCACACTTTTGAGTGAAAGAATAGCTCGATTTATCCTTGATACTAAAAGCAAGAATGGCTACTTTTACTTCTTCTATATAACAAAATATGGGAGATATAGTTATTGAATTAAAGGAAAAACAAAAAACTATGTAAGTCAGAAAAGTGGACTTCTGGAAAGACGGCATCAAGGTAAGGTGACCCTGTGGGAACTACCTTTGTGTGAAATTTAGGACTGCAGTGAGGAGGCCAGAGTGAGAAAGTCAAGCGTAGGTCCTGGACAAGCAGGGGATGGGAGATCTTGTGTGCATTTTCCCCAGACAGCACAGATGTGCTCACCAGAACACATGCTCCCTTCCATTTTGAACACTGGGACCTGTATGCCAGGTGACCAGAGCACTGGTTCCTTTCCTTAATCCCTGCCCCTCACACCTGTGATCCACACGTTGTGCTTACCTGTACCCCTGCCACCTCTTGATGAAATACATGCAATACTTTCACTAATTAAAACCTTTCCTGAGTACCAATAACCTATTTCTCCTCTTCACCCAATTAACACTCCCTCATAAGCGATATACAACACCTTTCCCAGCACCTTGCTCATCCTCCCCAAATCTTTAGAGTCAACCTCTCCTTGCTTAAAAACACAAAACCCAAGGCAGCACTTAGTTCATCCATGATGTGATGGGGGCAACACCAGCAGCTACCACAAAAAAAATCAAGAGAAATAAAAACAAATCACTGAACATGATCTAAATCTAAAGGTTGTCAGAATTTGAATTGTCAGAGAGAGAATTCAAGAGAATGATGTTTATTATCAATCCTGCAATCGGGTGAAAAAGGAGGGATACAAGAATTCTCACACTGAAAAGAAATCCAAGAATGAAGAGATAAGGTAACAGAATTAAAGAATAAGTAAGGGTTTATAACAATAGAATGGAAGAAATAGAAAAGTGCATCAGTGAGTTTAAGGATAACCAAGTAGAATTCTGCAAACAAGAAAAGTAATCAAAAAAAAAAAAAAAGCAAAATAATCCAAAGAAAGCCTGAAGATAATATGTGATGACATAAAATGAAAAAACCATTCAAATTATTGCCCACAGTAAAAATAGTAAAGGAATTCTTGGAGGAAAATTTTCTCAATATCACAAAAGAGGAGATGATAACTGCCCAGGAAGCATAGAGAACACCAATCAGATTAAACCTTGGAAAACACATCAAGGCATATAGTACTCAAAATATTCAACTCCACGGAAAAGGAGAGAATCATGAAAACAGCTGGAGAGGAAAAAGAAGTCACATATAAAAGTAAACAGATAAGAATATGCTCAGACCTCTCTGCAGAGATCCTGTAGAAAAGAAGAGGAGCACGATATTCCGAAAATTGAAAGACAACAATTACAAAACAAGATTTCTTTTTTGGGGGGGGCATTGCTGCCCTCTGGTGGTCGTGGGAGCTACCCAGCCTTGCTCCTGGAGAGACACTGCTGGATTTAAACTGCCAAGCCCGGGGGCCACAGTACTGCACTCAACCACTACGCCACTGGTGCTCAGCCCAAAACAAGATTTTTTTACCCAACAAAGCTTTCCATAAAATTTGGAGGAGAAATAGTGCTCTCAAATCAGGAAAAAAATTAAAGAATTTGTAAAGACCAGCATTAAAAAATATACTATCCAGTTCTTTATGGGCAGCAAACAAATATGAGACTATTGCAGGGTGTACCACCACCCAGAAACCAACACACAGAAAACAGCACCCAATCTTAAAAGGTTTGAAGATAGACAAGGGGCCATCTAACTGAGAAGCAACCGAGCCCACATGGATGAAGCACACCAGCCTGTGTGATCATGAGATGTCGATGGGATCAGGCATCAGGTATCAGGCATCAAAGAACAAAAAAATCATATCATTGTAAATGAGCGGGAGTGGAGAGTGGAGACCCAAAGGCCCACTACAGGCAACTGGACGTTCCCTTACAGAAGAGTCTCAGGCAGGGTAAGTCAGTCAGGGTGAAGTGTAGCAATGACGAAACACACGACTTTCCTCTAGCTTTAGAATGCTTCCTCTCCTTCACTATCATGATCCCAATTCAACCTTACAAATCCGGCAAGACCAGAGGATGTACACTGGTACAGCTAAAAACTGGAAACACAGGGACACCTGTGGTTCAAGGGAGACACTAGACAGTGTAAGATATGACAAAATAATAATAATCTATGAATTATCAAGGGTTCATGAGGGAAGGGGAGATGGAAGGGAGAGTAAAAAAATAAGGATTTGTTACCAAGGGCTCAGGTAGAAAGAAAATGTTTGGAGAATGATGATGGCAACAAATCAACAAATGTGCTTGTCAGAATGGACGTATTAATGGAGTGTGATAAGAGTTGTATAAGCCCCCGATAAAATATTTTTAAAAAAGAACACTCAAAACATTACAGATCGAATGGAAAATGAAGACAAGAATAAATTCCTCACACACATATACTGCCTTATATATGTGGTAGAAAGGAAAAGTTTCAAACATATAGAGCAAGATATGATAGCAACAATGCAATGACTTAAATTACAGTGTATGTTAATGGTCTCAATGGATCGATGAAAAGACAAAAGGTAGCAGACTGGATTAGCTGGCAAGACCATTGATCTGCTGCCTTCAAGAGACACATCTTAAACTAACAGACAAAAATTATCTGAGAGTCAAAGGAGGGTGAAAATTTTACCACGCTAATGGTAATAAAAAGAAGAAGAAAGAAATCCCCCTGCAGAGGTGTCATATTACTCTCTGACAAAATAGACCTCAAAGCACACAAGATATTGAGAATGGGCATTGCATAATTCTC
Organism: Nesogale talazaci; assembly: GCA_004026705.1. NCBI lineage: Eukaryota > Metazoa > Chordata > Mammalia > Afrosoricida > Tenrecidae > Nesogale > Nesogale talazaci. Next base: position 68,271 of record PVJH01004752.1, on the reverse strand, counting down.
AAGGGATCGATAGAAGAATCCACAATTATAATCGCTTTATATAGCCCAATGAAAGATCCTCCAAATTCATCAAACAAACCCTCAAAGAGATAAAGACAGCAATCAATAGATCAACAGTTATTGCTGATTCAACCACTCTCAAAGAAGGATAGATCAGCAGGTAAGAAACCAAACAATGGAAAAAGCTGACCAGGACAATTGATCAACCTAATCTCGTAGAACTCTATAGAACTCCATTCATCAGCAAAAAAAACAAAACAAAAAACAAAAAACACTTTCTTCTCCAATGATATGGTTCATATTCTAGGACAGACCACAAGGTGGGACATAAAGCTTAAGAAAATTCAAACATCAAAATTCAACCACATGAAGACTATTCATTCCAACCTCTCTGGCTCCTAAACCATTATGCGTAAAATCAACAATAAGAAAGAATAGAAGAATGAAGACAGTAAATTGGAGATTCAACAATTCACTTCTCAAAAAGGACTGGATACTAGCTAGTCCAAGTAAGAGAGGAAATTAGGAAGTTCCTAGAAACTAATGAGAATGGTAACACAACATATCAACACCTGTGGGATGTGGCAAAAGCAGTTATCAGAGACACTTTATTGCAATGAATCCACATACGAAAAAAGAGAAGAGAATCACGGTCAGTTCCTTAGCACAGTACCTCCAGCCATTAGAACAGAGGCTGTTGGGGTCTCTCGGCCAGCGAGACCCTCACGTGGGGACCTTAGGAAGCGACGAACCTGGATGAAGAAAAGACACAAAGACAGGGAGCAAGACAAATCCTGATCAAACTCCGTTTATTCAAGGCTCAGCCAGCAGTATTTATCTCAGAGCATGAGATGAGGTAGAGGGCACACGTTCCATTCCAAATATGGTGTGCTTTTAAACCAATGAACATTCAGTGTAACACCTAATGGCAGTAAAGGTCAGCTACTTCAGGCTATTAGGGAATTGCAGCCGCCAGGGGTCTCAGGGTGGCAGATACAATCAGGAAACTGCTAAGTTTGGCTACCTCCATAATCCTGGCCTGGGCGGCCACCAGCCCCCAACAGGAGGCAGCAGCACAACTCTTCCAACTGCAAAAGAAAAGAAATCACAGAGATAAAAGCATACATAAATAATTTGGAAACAGAAAAACAATGGAAAAAATAACAAAACAAGAAGCTGGTTCTTGGAAAGGTTCAACAAAATCAACAAACCTCTAGCATACTAAAGGGGAAAAAAAGAGCATATGTCAATTTCAAGAATTAGAAATGAGACGGGAAGTTTCCACAGGCCCTAAGGAATTAATTAAAAGATTGATAATATAGTACTATGAAAGACTGTATGCTAAGAAATTCAAAATCTTGGAGGACACGGACAAATGACTAGAAAAGCACTCTCTGCTTTAATGAGCATCTATGGACCTTAACAACTTGAACAGACTCATAGTAAAAGAAGAAATAGATAATGGCATCAACACACTCCCAACAGCAACAACAAATCCCTTGTCCAAATGTCTCCACAGGAGAATCTATCCAAGGATTTTAAGAAGAGCTTTCACCAAAGCTACACAAACTCTTACAGAACACAGAAAGTGACAACAAGCTCCCAAACTCACTCTATGAACACAGCAAACCTGGCAAAGATCCCTTAAGGATAGAGAACTATAGATCTGTATCCTTCATGAACATAGATGGAAGAATTCTCAACAAAATTCTGAAAAATAGAATCCAACAACGTATCAAAATATAATACATAATGACCAATTGGGATTCATATCAGGAAAGTAGGGATGGTCCAACACCCAAAAACAATGAACATAATCCACCATCTTAATAAGAAAAAAGAAAAGAACCATATGATCATATAAATTAATGCATATAAAAACATTTGATTATATCCAACACCCATGCTTAATGAAAACTCAAGAAGATGGAACTGAAAGGAAAAACCCTCACTACAAGAAAGGCCGTATAATAAAACCAGTAGTCAATATTAAACTCAGTGAAGAAAAGATGAGAATGTTTCCACCGATTACTTAATCTGACAAGGATGTTCCTTACCCCCACTTTTAATGAGCATTGTGCTGGAAGTCCCAGCCAGTAACATAAGACAGCTGCAAGAGATCAAGGGAGGACAAGTGGGAAAGAAGTGAAACCTCTGCTATTTGCAAACGATATGATTTTGTATATTGAGAATCCCAAGGTGTCCACAACAGGATTACTGAAAACAATAGAGGAGTATGGTGGTATAACAGGATGCAAGATTAACAAGAAGAAATTGATTTTTTTCCTATACACCAGAGATGGGAATGCAGGAAGACATCACAATAGCCATTTAGGGGCTGAAATACTTAGAAATAAACCTAATGAAAAAAACTAAAGACCTATATGAAGAAAACAACAGAACATTACTACAAGAATCTTGATAAGCTCGACAAATGTGAAAGAACATTCCATGTTTGTGGATTGAAAGACTCAATACTGTGAACATGTCAATATTACCTAAAACAAAGTACAGATTCAATGGAATCCTGATCCAAATCCCAGCATCCTTAAAAAAAAGGGGGGGGGGCAAATAATGATTACTAACTTCATATTGCAGTGAGAAGAAGCCTGAATTTTACAAGTTTACAACAAGAAAAAAATAGCCTTCTGAGAAGGTGGAGAAAAAAATTGACAGAAGGTGCTCGAATGGCTAGTAAACATGGGGAAATGCTCCAGGTCATTAGCCATCTGGGAAATGCACATCAAAACAGCCATGAGATAACACGTGACATCCATAACTATATGCCAGTTTTCAAACAACTGAGAACAACAAATGTTGGAAGGGGTGTGGTGAGATAGAAACTCTTAGGTACCGCTGTGGTTGACTTATAAATAGATACAGCCACTGTGGAAGGCACCATGGCACTACCTGAAACCGATGGCAATTGAACACCAATAGGACCAGACATACCATTGCTGACATATACCCTAAATAAATAAGAAATCGGTCATGAACACCTCGTCTGTGTTCATCAAAACATGGTTCACAATAGCAAGACGCTGGAAACAATCTAAATTCCCATCAATAGAAAATTGGATAAAAAATACAAAACACTCTGGTACATACACGCAATAAAATAATAAGCATCCCCAAAAAACAGCAATGAAACCATGAAATACTTCAACTCGTGGAGGGATCTGGAAGATATTGTACTAAGTTAAATTAGTCAAGCACAAAAGGACAAATACTGTATGAGTCCACTGTGGTAGGAACAAGTAGCAGAATGGATGAGAATTCAAGTATACAGCCTAGCCAGTCCTATGGTCTGGTCTGCTAAAGAATTGGACTAATGCCAAGGAACCACACATCATCCAATACAGGTAATCTTAGGGTTCAGTTGTCTACCTGGCTGGAGAGCATATAGCAATGCTGAGATCAATGTACTTGGGAGAGGGACAGAAGGCTGGTCAATCTAGGCTCCCAGAGAGAGAGGTTACCTGTCAGAAGGTTTACTGAGAAAAGAAAAAGCATAAGAGAGGGGAGAGGGAGTGGGCAAGTTTGAGGGAGCACAGGTCACATTTTTAGAGATAGGGAGGGCTGACCCCCAGATTGGGGGAAGGAGAGACTGAGGATGCTTTGGGGAGCATTATGTGGCAGGCTCTTTAGTGGCATGCAGTGGGTGGGCAGAATTGACGTGGGGCAACTAAGGGGTATGCTGAGAATTCAGCTGGCTCCCGCAGAACACTGGGACACTGAATTCAGAACCTTCGGGGTGCATGGCAGGCTCCAGAGGTTGCATCTGTGAGACCTCATATGGGAAACGTCATGGATGAACTAGACACACTTGTATCCTGAGAGCTTACACCAAAAACACATGGTGTCCAAGGAAGCAGAAGAGAGTGGTACCAAAAGTGGCATACTGTTTATTGGTGAACAAACAAGGTCTGGCTACATCAAAGCCCTGTTAGTGGTATTATGATAGGTATTAATCTGGCAATCCTGTGACAGCCATTGTTATATTATGCTTATGTATGTATATAAAAGGGTATTATCTCAGCGATGTACTGTCATTGGGGGTCACCCACTTGAAGCTGTATTACTGGTTTCACTGATTTATTGGCAAATGAAACCCAGGGAAGTTGAGCCTATACTTAAAGAAAATATAACACAGTTTTTTAGGGAAGGGTGACAAAGAGGATTGGGGAAATGAGAAGATGATATCAAGAAATGCAGGAAAGAAAAGTGGTTTGGAGACTAATGAAAGCAATTGTACATTCATGCTTAATAGGATTAAACTATGGAAGGATATGACATATCTACTAACCGCCAAGGTACAGCAAATTAAACAAACAATAAACAAATCCAAACATTGATTTTGGGCCATCACTAAATCTTTGTTTTAATTTAAAAACAGTTAGTTCTTACATCAAGGCCTGCTCTATACATACCTTCACAACATATCAATAAACATAAGGTACTACAGCAAAATGTTTAGAAAGTGCATGGTGCTCTGCTACCAAGCGGAACAGGGTCTGGTATCTTAATGGGTCATATTTAAACAAGCAACCTTCTAAGCGAGACGTCAACCAAGTCCACACGGAAAAAGCATACCAGCGTTGTAATCCAAAGATAATGATAATATTTGAGTATGGTGAAGAGATAAGTATTGGCGCTAAAGTTATGAACATCCAGTTTGTAGAAGATATAGATTATAGTGGGACCCCAAAAATCAATCGACAGAGTATCCAGTCAGACTGAGCTACTGGCAGATTTCTTCTACCCAGAGTCTTAAACAGCCTTACTATCAGGCAGAGGCCATTATAATCTAGAACATGCTGGCTAGAACTTGAAACTTGAAACATGGTACCCCCTACAGACAAGAACTGAATTTGTGCTGGAGCAACTATCTCTTACTTGTTCCATGACAGAAATTTCCTCCCTGCCCGTTTGAATGTTGATAGGAGTCTTTTCTTTCTCATGCATTATTTATATTTTTGTCTTTAAACTATTAGGATTTTAGTATGATTTTGTTTTTTATTGTTTTCTGTGAATTTTCCAAGGAGTCGAAGACACATAATGGGAATAACTGAAACAGGGTGTTATAGAGAATTCAAGGGTAGAGGGCGGCGATAGGAGGGAAAGGGGACTCAGGGAGAAAATAATGAAGGTAGTAGAGGGAGGGAACAACTGGAACTGACTGTGATTGCATAACTCATATTACAGGTGATTTATCCACTGGGGGTGGGAAGCTCTAAGACCGATATGGTTGTGACTGCACTGTGATAGGATTGGACTATTGAATTATTAAGTTGTATGATATGCAGATTATGTGCCAATACAACTGCTTGGAAAAAAACGAGGAAAGAAGCAAAACTGCTATTATTTTCAGATGACATGTCTATTTATGCTAACAAATCAACACATAAGAAAAAATCTATTTAAAAACCTTGGAAGCTGATCAGTAAATAAAACTACGAGAAACAGTGTGGGAGAAAATATCCACAGAGGACATATTAGAAATGGATAGTATGTATCTACAGGGCATTAGGTACTCATAGCTCAATAATAATGTTGAGAAACCCATTTTAAATGGGCATGATAACTGAACACATACTCTACACAAAAGACTTACATGGCCGATTGAAACATGAAAAGATTCACAAAATATTTATTAAGTAGAAAAATTAAAATGAAAACCATAGCTCTGTACCCATAAGAAGCTACAATTAAAATGTATAACTCTGTGCTATGATTTGGCAAAGATCTGAAGCAAATGGTACTTCCAGACAGTAGAGTGAAATTTTACCGCCAATTTAAAAAATAATTGTGTATGTGTTTTTTTTAATATAGTTAAACATACACTTACCATAGGACCCAGCAATCGTAGCCATAGCTATTTTCCCAGGAGAATTGAAAAACATATTTCCAATCAAAGACTTGTACAGGAGTGTTGAAAGCAGCATTATGTGTAATAGCCTAAAACTGGAAACAACCCAAATGTTCATCATCAGATGACTAATTAAGCAAAACATGGCATAGCCATACAATGGAACACTACTCAGCAATAAAGAAGAACAATATACACTACAAATGGATAAATCACAAAATCGTTCAGCTCAGTGAAACAGCTATAGTAAAAATACATGATATATGACCTCATTTATAGAAAATTATAGAATGCAAACCTTTCATAACACAAATGATCCACAGCTTGCCTAAGATTAGATATAGAGGCATGATAGATTAGAAAGGGATTTAAAGAAATTTGAGGTGATGCTATTGGTCATTATATTAATTGTAATGTGGCATACATGGGATGTCAAATGCATTAAATTGTATCACTTCAGCATAGTATGTAGTTAATTATATGTCAACAATTCTTCCACAGAGTGTTAACAAAATATTGAGTTTCAACATGATAAATTTCAAACATTATTTAAATAATTTGGTCAGTCTCATTTAAAAGAACACTCACTGTTCCCTATCTCAATTGATGTCAGAAATATAAAACTCCTTATAGAGATAAAAAATACTAAATTTAGAAAAAGGTCATAATTAAGGAAAGAAAAAGGACAATAAGACCTTTTATGGGTTCAGAGAAGACTTCATCAATTTCCTGCTTAAATCAATTTAAATTTTACAAAAAAATTAGGCATGTAAAAGTTGTTTAAAGTGAATGGTGTGTACACATTTATTTCCAATGTATTTTTTTGCATTTCTGGGTACTTTACACATAATATTAGCAAAATATGATTTTTTTCAAGAGAGCCATGTAAATTAAGATAGTTATAGAAATTTTAATTAAAATGTAATTGCAAAATGAACCTTCTTTCAATAATAAAATAAAATGAAGCACTGCTCACAAATAGTTTCAAGTTAGCTGAAAATCTGAGGAAAAAAATTATATAAATTATATGAAACTATTTGTAAATTCTACCACATTAAAAAAGTCTTCATATTAAAAACTGTATTTGCAAGACAATACTAGAGCAAAGTTTTTCATAAAGGAAAAGAATTTTGGGTTGAGCCCCGGTGGCGTAAGTGGTTGAGTGTGGGATTGCAGCCTGTGGGCTTGGGGGTTCAAATCCAGCGGCCGCCCTCAGGAGCAGTGTTGGTTGGCTTCCACAACCACCAGAGGGCAGGAAAGCCCCAAAAACAAAAAAAAAAAGAAAAAGAATTTCTTCATGAAGGAAAAGAATTCCTTTCCAGAATATCAGCAATTAAAATTCAACAAAATATGGAAAGATTGGTTTCATATTTTTAGATCAATAAAAAATCATCATAATATAATAAAACCACTCTGTTGTGGTAATTATCATGTTGTGGTAGCTTATTGTGTATTTCTGTGATGCTGGAAATATGCCACAGGTATTGCAATAGCAGAGTCACTCATAGTGATCAGGTTTCGTCAGTCACTCAGGTTTCATCATCAAAGGAAGAAGAAATAAACTAACCACATCTGATGGATTAACTACTAAAAACCGTATGAATCGAAGCAGAGCATTGACAGAATAGGAGCAGATGAGACTCTCAGATTGGAAAAAATCGAAAACACGATTGGGAAAGAACTGCCTGCTCAAAGTGTTATCAACTTCAAACACATACAGGGACTAAAGTACGGAAATCTTTATTTGTTGCTGGGGCATTACTTAAAATAAGAAGAGACAGCTACAAACAGCCATTAATTATCAGAACATGAAATGTACTAAGTATGAATCTAAGAAAATTTGAAGTTGTCAAAAATGAAATGGAACACATAGAGATTCTAGGCAATCCAAAACTAAACACTTCCACAAATTAATCTCATGAATAACTACCATATAGATTAGGGTATAACTGGCCCCATGAACTTCTGAAACTGTAACTCTTTATAGAATTAGAAAGCCCTATAAAGAAACTATAAATTTTGAAGCTCTGACCTTGAACTAGCAGCCCAACTCATAACCACTCGACCACGAGGGATCCTTATTCTAGGCAACCGTGAACTAAAAAATACTGGTACAGACAATTATGAATCTCACTATGCTGGGAAAGACAAATTTAAAAGGAATTGCATTACATGCATTAACAATAAATTCATTTCAAGATATATCTTAAAGTACTATGTCATCTGTACTAGTATCTAGACCCCTAAAAGGAAAAATGAGTTAATACAACTATTAACCAAGTTACACATAAAAAATTAAAGTCAGTGATGAAGAAAATTATCAATACTTCAGCATGAAATTTATCACACAGTCAATCATTGAAAATCAGTGTTTTGGAATGAGAAAGATGGGAATAATATGAAGTAGCAGTAGTTAGAAAACATGGGCCTAGCTATACAAATGAAGATGGAACTCATGACACAATTTTCAAGACCAATAATTTATTCACTTGGAAATAAGTATAGCCAACAATCTGAATGATTCACTATACACATGGAGTTTGGTAGATGGAACCAGCAGAAACAAAACTGACTATCTCCATAGCAAGCCAAAGAGCAATACGCAAAAAGGCCACGGGCAGACTATAGAAGATATCACCAATTTCTAATATGCACGTTCAGAATGAAACTTTAGAACTTTTTTTTAACTGAAACTGCCTTTGGGCTTTCTTTGGAATTGCTGGATCCATGAGAGCCAAAAGTTGAACTTATGTAGATCCTACCTCAATTTGGAGAACATCTCAAGAAGTGACTTGGTTCATTCAACATCAGTGACCACAGACGAGTTGTTGGATGACATAAAAGACATCAGACATGAAGAGAGCAAAGGGGCATTAAAAAGACAGGGTAGAAAGAAAACACCCAACTAGACGCCATAGAGGCTCTGGAACTTGTTCTTAATGCAAAACACCTGAAGCAAATGAAAAAAATGTTGAAATGCAAAAAATTGAACAGAAAATTTCAAAAGGCAACTCAAGAAGACAAATGAAGATATTGCAATAAATTGTGCAAATACCTGAAATTGGAAAACTAAAAGAGAAGTATTTTTCAAACTGAAACAGAGAATAAAAAATTCAAGTTGAAATATTGTTGGATCCCCTGGTTGAAATATTGAGTAATACTAAAAATGTCAAAAAAGAATAGAAGGGATATATAGAATAACCATACCAAAGAGAATTTGTTGATATCTACCCATTTCAGTAGGCAGCACACATTCAAGTACCAAAAGGATTAAAAAACAAAAACCACAAACACACATGGACACAACCCATGAGATAGATGAAAAGAACAAGCCAAAGTTGGACTGACAGCATAATAAAAAACAAGGGTCCATAACTTTAGCATGCATTATAAGTCCACAGTAGTTAAAACAGTGTGGTACTGGTATAACGACAGATATTCAGATCAATTGAAAAGAGCTGAAGACCTAGAAATAAAAACAGCAGCATACAGGCAACTGATTTTTTATAAGGGCCCCCTAAATATCAAATGGGAAGATTTGATGGTGCTGGAAAAAATGGATATCTATCTACCTGCAGAAAAATGAAGCAAGACCCTTCCCTCAATCCATGCACAAGAATAAACTCACAGTGGAGTGAGGGAATTGGGACAAACCTGAGAAACTTGGCCCAGGGAATGCATAGGTTATGAGAAATAGGGAAGGCTACAAATACATAGGAGGCACAAATTGACAAGTGGGATATACTGAAGATAAATCACCCATGAACTTCTAAAGAGTTCACCAAGAGAATAATAAAAGAGCCAACCAACTGAAAAAACATCTTTAGCAACGACACATCAGACAAAAGGGGACTTATTACTAAAAGCTACCATCCTTTGCAAGCTTACAATAAGAGAAAAACCAACTGCCCACTGAGGAGGTGGGAAAAAGACCTCAACAGCAGTGTCACAGGGGAAGAACTCCAAATGGCCGACAAACATATGAGGAAAATGTTCTTCATCACTAGCCATAAGAGAAATGCAAATTCAAACAACTATGAAATACCATTGAAGATAACCCAGTGCAAAAAAATCAGGAAATAACAAGTGTTGGAGAGGTTGTGGGGAAATAAGAACTCGTATCCACTGCTTGAGGTATGTACATTTTCTATGGAAATCGTTTTGGTGATTTCTAAAACAGATGGAAACTGAGCTACCATACAACCCAGGAATCCCCCTACTGAGCATTCATGCAGAAGAGGCAAGAAATAAACCACAGGCAGACATCTGTACTCCAATGTTCATTGTGGAACAGTTTACAATTGCAAGGAGTTGCAAATAACCCAAATTTCCATCAACAGCTGAATGGATTAAAAAGCTGTGGTACATACAGACAATGGAGGACTACATGTCGCTGAAAAGCACTGATGAACACATGAAGTACATCGCCACATGGGAAGAACTGGAGGAAATCATGCTAAGTGAAGTAAGCCAAGTGCAAAAGGACAAGTGCAACATGAGCTGAGGTAAGCTTAAAAAATGCAAAAGGGGCATTGGGAAAATGCTAGTGTATATAAAAATTCCTGGGGGAAGGTCCAGGTGTATAGCAGGGGCCAGATCAAATCCAGGGTTACTTATGGTAGCCAACTAAGAAAAGGTGTGTGTGTGTGTGTGTGTGTGTGTGTGTGTGTAGGGGGGAGGTAACAATGTGTAGTGGAGGAAAAGGGCACTAATCTACTCAAGGGGAGGGTAGCTTGTCTTCACTGGGAAAGAGGGACCAGACTTAAACTCAGTGTTCCAGGATGTGAATGCAGCATGCTGGCATGGAGCAGTAAGCCAGTGGAGGGGGTTGAGAGCCCCAATCTCAGCCATGTGGACAGCTGCCCCTCCCCCCAGAAGAATTTATTTTAGAGGACATGACCAAAGATCGGAGAGGGACATATTTGACCAGAGCACATGGAGCAAATGATGGGGGAGGAAGAGAGAGTAGAGTGCATTCAGACCCCGCTCAGAGCAGCCAATGCACACACAGGACCAGATGGTCAGCTCCGCTCTGGGCCACAACGTCCCTAGCTGACCCAAGGCCCTATGAGGAACAACACTGGAGACACAGTGTCGGGATTGCACCTGTTCTGACCTTACCACACACAGAAAACACTAAGGGGGTGCAGCAGAGCAGCGGGGGGAGCAAAGCAAGGAGGTCCTGAAGGAGTGCCAAGGTTCGACTTGGGGGCCCAAGGCATGGAACGCCATCGGACATGACCGGAGGTCACTGGTAGAGGTCAGCAAACAGACCTTGAACTAGTTACAGGTTTTTCTTTATTATTATTACTATTACTATTTTTTAATTTATATATTTTCTGGATTTTTTTTTCATGTAGTCACCATATTTTCTTTTGTCGCTTCATCCTGCTATGTCTCTTTTATGCATATTATTATCTCTGTAGGTCTATCTAGACACGATAGACTGGATGAACAGTCTGGAAGTGAAAACTACAGGGCTGATGGTCCTAGAGGGATATGGGAGAAGGGGAAGTGGGGGGAAAGAAGTAGTGTTAACCAACCCAGGGACAAGGAAACAACAATTAATTCAAAATCAGTAGCAAAGGAGGGTATCGAGGCCTGATAGGGATTGATGAAAGGAAAGGTAACAGAGAGAAATTACTGAAACCCAAATGAAGGTTGAGCATGATAAAACAGAGGGAAGTAAAAGGAAATAGAAGAAAGAAATAGAAGACAAATGTCATTTACAGAGGTCTAAATACAGGTGTGCACATGGGTAAATATATTCATATATAATTATGAGGAAATATATCTACATGCATGTGTTTATAGGTTTAGTATTAAGGCAGCAGATACACATTGGGCCTCTACACAAGTACTTCCTTGATACAAGAACACTTTGTTCTATTAAATTGGCATTCTGTGATGCTCACCTTCCTAACATGATCACTGAAGAGAAATCTATGCACAAGCAAGAGTGGTGAAGGAAGCTAGCTGATGGTGTCCGACTATCAAAAGATATGGCATCTGGGGTCTTAAAGGCATGAAGGTAAACAAGCACCCATCTAGCTCAGAAGGAACAAAGCCCACATGGAAGAAGCACACCATCCTAACTGACCACCAGGTGTCAAAGGGATCAGGTATCAGGCATCAAAGAACTAAAAATTATATTATTGTAAATGATGGGGAGTACAGGCCCAAAGCCCATCTGTAGGTACAGACTTACCCTTACAGAGGAGGAGACAAATCAGTTAGGGTGCAGTGTAGCAATTATGAAACATACAACTTTCCTCTAGTTCTTCAATGCTTCCTCCTCCCCACTATCATGATCCCAATTCTACCTTATAAATCCGGCTAGACCAGAGGATGTACACTGGCACAGATAGGAATCAGAAACAGGACCGATGATCCTTTCAGGACTAGTGGTTGGCGTGGCAATACCAGAGGGTAGAGGAAAGGTGGGGTAGAAAGGGGAAACCAATTACAAGGATCTACATCTAACCTCTTCCCTGGGATATGGACAATGGGGAAGTGGATGAAGTGATACATATGAGAAAGTAATAACAATATAAAAACTATCAAGGGTTCATGAGAGATGGGGGAATGGGGAGTGAGAGGGAAAATGAGGACCTGAGGCCAAGGGCTTAAATAGAAAGCAAATGTTTTGAGAATGATGAGGACAACAGATGTACAAATATGCTTGACATTCAATGGACATATGCATGGATTGTAATAAGAATTTTAATGAGCCTCCAATAAAGTGACTTAAATAATCAAATAATTAATTAAATAATTAAAAAAAGATTGCAAAATTAATTAAAAATACAAGTAGAGCAAAAAAAAGTTCCAAATATTGACAGAATACCAACTCAAATAGTTAAACAAACTAATGAAATACTGAAAGCCCTCATTCACTTATGCCAAGAATTTTGGAAGTTATCTGGGCAAATGACTACTAGATATACGTACTTGTATCAAATCTGAAGACAAGTGATCAGAGTATGGAAATTATCAAACAATATCACACAGATGGAAAATTTTGTTGAAGACCAAATTTTAAAAGTTATATCAGCATATCAAAGAAAGCTGCCAGAACTTGAAGAAAGATTTGGAAAGAATGTGGAAGAAAGGGTATTATTGCTGATTTCAGGTAGACTTTATAAAGTAGAGCATAATAGAAATATATACACTATTGACTATGTAAAGGCATTTGTTAGGCTTGTAATAAAGTATTCTGAATATTGAGAAAAATAGAAATTATAGAACGTGTGCTTATATGGAACCTGTATATGGTGCAAGAGACAGTCCTTGAATTCAAACAAGTGTCTATTTATTTATGTAAAATTATGAAAAGTGTGTACCAGAATTGTCTTCTTTCATTATACTTAATCCATATGTTGAGCAAATAATCTGAAAAACTGGACTACCTGCAGAAAATGGCATCAAGGTTGGAAAAGGGCTAGCAACTTGTGATATACAGATGATAAAACCTAGCTTGCTTAAAGCCACAAGGACTAGAAGAACATATTGATGGCGATCAAGAATATAGTCTTCAATATGGATTCCAATCAATGTTAAGGAAACAAATGTCATCACATTCAGAACAATAAGAAATATCATGATAAATGGAAAAGAGTAAAAATTTCTAGGATTTCATTTTACTTGGGTACACAATTAATACTTAAGGAAGAAAGACTTCAGAAATCCAATGATGTGTTACATGGAGAAAACAGTGATAAACAGCAAAAAAATTCACTTTCAGGAATGAGATGCTGTTGACATAATTATTTTCAATCACCTCTTATGCTGATAAAAGATGGACTGAGTAAAGATGACATTAAAATAATTGATGCGTTTTAATTATAATTTTGACATAGACTATTAAAGGTAATATGGACCACCAAAAGAATAAATAAATCCATCTTAGAGAAATTCAAACCAAAATAATCCTTAGCTGACTCTCAATAAGAGAGATTGACACAGTGGCTACAATATTGGACTCAAACATAACAGCAATTTTAAAGACATAATTATTTCAACCACCTCTTATGCTGATAAAAGATGGACTGAGTAAAGATGACATTAAAATAATTGATGCATTTTAATTATAATTTTGACATAGACTATTAAAGGTAATATGGACCACCAAAAGAATAAATAAATCCATCTTAGAGAAATTCAAACCAAAATAATCCTTAGCTGACTCTCAATAAGACAGATTGACACAGTGGCTACAATATTGGACTCAAACATAACAGCAATTTTAAAGATGTTGCAGGGCCAGGCAGTTGTTATACATTCTGTTGTAAACAGAGATACTATCAGTTGTCACCAAACAACAGCAATAGCAGTGCAATATAAGAGAGAAAGCAAAAAAAAAAAAAAAGAGAGCGAAAGCAACCAGTCATGTTCGTCTCAATTGCTGTGCATCAGCATGTCTACACAGCAAGAAGCCCCACAACTGCCAAGTGTGCAGCACGCATTTCTGTAGTGGATATATCTGCATACACGGCCATACCATCTCAATCAGCTGAAGCTTTACGAGTGTGGTCCATGAGCCTCAGCACATTCACAATGGTGAGAAATCCAAGTATAGAGAGTATAACTTGGTGTTAAGTTACACCACAAGCAAAAACCCGACACATGCAGCCAACGTGGCAAGGTCTTCATCTGTTGCTTGGTCTTTAACAGGTGAGAAGCCCTATGAGTTCCAGGAGTATGGTAGAGTTAATTCTTATGGCAACTGGGGACTCGCATGGGCTAGAAGCTCTTTTTCCAAAGTATCTGTGACAAGGCCTTCGAGTAGAGCTGGAAGCCACACAGCATCTGAAGATCCACTGCTGCTAGTCAGTAACTGGGTTGGGCCATCAAGGGACACCAGCCTTCAGAGGAAAGGACTCCAGCCAGTCATACTCCCATGACTGCACAGCACTACATGCCCGGCATCCCCAGCCAATACTTTCTGTTTGCTGAACAGAAGCACCCATTCAGACAATGGTATATACATAGCCAGTACTGGCAGATTATATGTTTCTGTCCCTATACGCTAAATTGGCAGTTGTTTCATTTCATTAAAGATATACTTTATATGCTAGCTTAACCCACATTTTACAATTCAACAGTTCAATCATATTAAGAAGAGTTGTGTAATCACCACTAAAATCAATTTGGGGAATTTTTCTTTTTTATTATATTTCTTTAATGACATTTTCTGTCATTTTTATTAGCTATTCACTTTCCCTCAACTTCCTTGCCAGATCCCTAAGTAATTATTAATCCAGTTATTTTCTTTTTAGATCTACTTATCTTAGATTTAATACATCGTATACAAAACAAAAAACAAACAAAAAACTCAACAATGACAAAAAGACAGAAAGATCTCAATTGAAAAGAGCAGAAATGTGTTTTTAAAAGAGATCAAATTATGTGTTTGTTACATTTAAATCTAACTACATCTGCCATAACTGACTTTAAAATGCTCTTTCATAGTGAAGCTATACACTATCCCTGAACTCGCAGCGGTTCTCAACCTGTGGATCATGACCTCTTTGGGGGTTGAAAGATCCGTTCATAGGAGTCACCTGACTCATAGCAGTAGAAAAATTACAGTTATGAATTAGCAACAGAAATAATTTTATGGTGGGGGGGGGTCACCACAACATGAGTGACTATATTCCAAGATAGCAGGACTGGGAAAGTTGAGAACCACAGTTAGAGGGTTTTCAACCAGAGGCTTACTCCATGTGGGGTCTGCAAACGGATGTTGAGGTCCCCGCTGCCATTCATAGCCTTCTGCAAAGCAAGTGTTCAGAATTAAAGCTCTAATACCATTCTTTCCTCCAGGTTTGAATTGTATTATTTACGCACACATCACCTTGGCTGGTGTGCTTCTTCTACATCAACTTAGCTTCTGCCTTACTTAGCTGGCTGCTGGCTTTAAGCGATGCAATAAAGATTTTAGATGCTCTGCTTTCTGATAGCCAGACACCACCTGATTTCTTCTTCACACTGCTCTACCCCACATATCTTCGGTGGTAAAGGTGTCATTTTAAAAGTCACGATAAACAGCTCCTGTCGTTTATTTCAACTGATCCTTCTATCCAAAATTATTGCCCTTTGAATCATTATGCCTTGACAGTTCACCAAGGTCTTAAAGAATGCATAATTTTGTATCTAATTTGACTCTTTTCTTTTAGTTGTTCTCAGTAAAAGGCTTTACCTGCTCTAAGAGATACCAGGATTATCAGGATAAAAAATCCTTTTAAAAGGATTTGACCCAATTAAGTCTTCATGTTGTTAGTTCTTATGATGATTTTTATGTTTCATTCAAATGCCCTGTCATGGTAGGAACTTAGTGCATCCACTTAAAGAAAACCTTGCAGTCACATACTGTCAATGTTGATGATAATACTTTATAGTCCATATTATAAATTCTTTATAAATTTTATTATCTAAAATTAAAAAGATGCCTTTGTGCATTTAAAGAAAATATGAGTTTTTATACTGATAACATCTGTTTAAATATTTGTAGCATTTAAGAAGGCAGAAAAATGTTCTTGTGTTTTGATTTTTGTATGAACCATTAAAGCAAGGGATGCTTAGGCATGCCCAATTCATTAAGATAAATTAAACATATATAATAAACAGCATTCATTTCACTGCCCAATTAATTAACTTTAGAAAGATATACTTTATGAATAGAAATTATTCAAGAACTATAAATATTTTAACCTGTAAGTAACAATATTTGATTACTTACATACTATATAACATCCCAGTCACATGTCCCACATTTATTCCCCAAAGGAGTTACTGCTTTAATGAGTGGTACTTTACTGGATTTATAAATAAAACAGTTGGAAAAACCCTGTATAAAGTATTATTGAGCTTTGAACTTAATCCATATTAGTCAAAATCAAATGGACTGCTGCACCAGTTAAAGGCAAGGCATTCTATCTAGGTATTGTCTAATCAATTTTAATTTTCAACAGTTTCTAAACATTCATGCACTTTGGAATCATCTACAAAAGAGTATAAATATAAAAGGGGAGGTTAGAAAGCTCATAAATATAGGATTAAAAGATAACTGAATTTTCCATAAACTTATTGAAGCTCCCCTTGTAAATATATAATCCCCACTCCTTAAATTGTAAAAACAAAAATAAAAAAAAACAACCTTCAGATAATTTTGATAGCTGATAAAAATATAAAATTAAAGAGGTAAGTGTAGGGAATGAACAAAGATGATAAATAATAAGTAAATATTACAGCATACATAGCAAAATATATTTCAAACTCCATGTTTAGATAAAACACTATCAGAAAGTATACACTTACATAGTGGCTTTGATTATTATAACTTGATATAAACTATTAATTATGAGACATCAACGATTAATGAATCTGATTAAAAGTTTTTTTCTTATTTTCAGTTTTAATGTTAGATTACTAAGAATGGTAGATTACTAAGAATTGCTAAACAAATTTATGGAGGACTATTATATTGTTGTTGGGTGTTTGACAGTGAGTTCCTATTCACAGCTGCCTTATGAACAGCAGTACAAAACACTGCTCAGCCCTGTGCCATTCTCACAGTTCTGATGTTTGCTCATTCATTCTGTCAATCCCTCTCCTTGAGGGTCTTCTGCTTTTTCCCTGTTCCTCTACATTATCAAACATGACGTCCTTCTCCAGCCCTGAGGCCCTGCCCTCCCTGACTATTTGTTCAAAGTATATAAGATGAAGTCTGTCCATCCTGGCTTTTAAGGAGCATTCTGGCTGAAATAGTATTTTCCTCTAACTAACTCGGTTTGCTTTCCAAAATCTTTATCATCTTTCTCACAATTTGAAAGTCTCATATACCAGTTATTTTATGTAGGCATATCCTATGTCTCTAAATCCTGTGGGCTGAGAGTACATAATGTTCAAAACAGTTTATCAGAGAAAACAATATATCAGAGAAAACATTGAATTCTCTAAGTTATCTTGTCTTGTTTCTATGGGGTCTATTGTCAGGAAAAAAATAATTTATCACTGAAGTTGATCAAAAAATGAAGCACAAGTAAAATTTTATAATTGTATGGTGGGATTAGAGAAACTGATAATTGTGTAATTGTCTATATTTTATACACAATTTTAAAATTATAAAATTGTTTATACTTCTAAAAAATTTGAAAATCCTATTTCATTTTAAAGAGCTATTTTAATTACTTCAAAAATTTTTAGAATTAAGAGGAATATTTTACTTTACCTTAAATGTTATTGAATGAATATATAAATGTATATTAACAAAAATTATGTTTCTGGATTCTGATTTCTTTATGTAGTATTTCCAGGCTTTTCTTTTATCTTTATCTGTTCTATAGATTGATATGCACAAATATAATACAAAATTGGAACGGATCAGTGCTGTATTTGTGATTTACAATATGCATATTTTATATGTATGCTATATATTTAAGCAAAACCAAAAACTAATATCAAAGATAAATCAAATCAAATAAAGCAATGCAACAATAATGCTTAGGCATTGTTATACAAAGAGACTTTTTAACCTGAGATAAAAGGAATACATAAAATAAGCAAAGACTAAATTAAAATGCTGTCAATTTAGTAATATTTAGTTATTTAATCTTTAAACACAGAAAATGTCTCACTCGTATCCTAACAATAGAAATTCAAGAATGTTGCATTTGTGGCATCATTTTCAGCCAACAGGTTCAATAGACCTTTCTTCTATAAGAGAGGTGGATAAACATCAGTTGGTGGCAAAGATCCTTTAGTGGTAATATGGTCAATATATTTATTCCCAAAATAAAAAAAGTTAAAGAGAACATCCTAAATGATACAAATGTGATCACATTGCTTTTAATACATTATGCCTTGGCTTTTTTATGACTCTAAGGCCATCACCTCGTCAGTGTGTCAGTCTCTGGTAGCTTGAATTTGCTAGAATCTTTCAGGGATCCTCAAACCTTTTAAACAGGAAAGAGGAGCTTGTACCAAGGGCTCAAGTAGAAAATATTTAGAAATGAAGATGGCAACGTGTACAAATATGCTTGATACAAATAATGTATTGAATGCTTTAAGAGCTGCAAGTGCCCCCAATAAAATTATTGAAAAACAAAACAACAACAACAAAAAAACGGGGTGGGTAATTAAGTGTCCCTCAGACTGCTAGAGCAGCAGCGTATAGTTAAAAAAAAAAAACCAAAAAAACAAGTATGAACAAATTCACTGCGGGCCGGGGATTGCTAAGTATGACAGTGGTGGTGGCAAAAACACCCGGCAAGCCAGATAAATGTCCTCGGAGGGCTGCATGTGGCTGGCAGGCTGTAGTTTGCGGACCCCTGAATGAATTTTATTATGCTGATACATAGTTAATTAAAAGAACTCTAGGATAGGTAACAATTATTTTATACTGTATTTGATATTCAAATACAAAAAGGGTCATTCAGGGATAAGTTCTTTCAGAGCTTCTAAGACTAAAATAAACCATAGATTCAAGCGAGTCAACCAGCATGGTGCAGGAAGGCGCATTTCTTAGCCCTGACAGAGAGCCACAGCTAACTGGGTTACTGTCAGTAATGCCAAATGACTACAGATCCTTCATTACCATACATGTGCTTTATCCCAGACAATTGCCTAATGCCACCAACCCTCTTTGCTGTAACTTTAATAGTCAGGCCAGAATTTAATCAGGTTTATTCTTCCACATCTTCAGATTCACAGAGAATATTTTTTAAAATACGATTTTAAAGAACTAAAGAAATATAAAAATACTAGTTAAAATAAGTTGCAGCCAAAACAAAGATAACTGATTTTTCATGAAAATTAAAAATGAATTAGAGTCCATTACATACCACAGCACTCAGGACAGTTTGGATGTGATAGGGCATTCATCCCATACCCTGGAAAGCAGCGATTAATCCAAACCATCTGGAGAGTACCTTCGATATAGTAGATTTCAGGCAATGGTTCTGCACGTCTGCCTAGAACTTCTACTTGTTGATTAAAAAATCTTTCTATGAGAGTTTTAGCCTAAAATGTAAATTCAAATTGGAAAATATTAGTCACCTTTTAAATTCATGAGTGTATTTTTAAAACAAATGAATTGCTTAGAAATGTAGAGGCGAGAGAAAAACAACATTTTGGAGCTTTTCTTGCATCAATAGAATATGATAACCAAGGTAAAAATGAAAAATGTTATCTCTAAATCCAAAATATTTACAACTGTGCTTCCACATATAAAGCAAAGAAACAACCTGGATATGTAACTAAACCTTTTGGTCTCTTTTGAGTTTAATTAAGATATGCTGTTAATATGAGTAAGATTAAGCTTTGTACTCCAGTCAAGATTACCATCTCAGAAAACAATGGGGGAAATGCTACTTCATCCTATACGACTGCTATGACTCAGAACTTTATATGAGCAAAGTCAAAAGAGCTCTTTGACCTGAGATGGAATGTAAGGAGCTCTGGGTGCTTTGGGCGAGGCATTGGACTGTTAACCACGAGGTCCATGGTGTGAACTCATTTCATGCTGGATGGGAGAAAGAAGAGGCTATCTGACTGCATAAAGATTGAGTCTCAAAAGCTCTAGATGAGGACAAAATGAGTTGAAATTGAGTCCATGACAGTGGATTTAATTTGAATCGGTTTTAATAAATGTTAAAATATTTAGTTGTGAATCCTGAGGCATACTCACAATTCAGTTCAAAAAGCAATTAATGGGCTCATAATCATGAGTAAAAGGCATATTACAACTTTTAGATCTATGTTTCAAAAACTAAGCTTACAAAATAAGTTTTTGTTTTGCTTTTTGGGCATCACTGCCCTCTGGTGGTGGGAGTAGGAGGCCCAGCCCTTGCTACTGTGGAGCCGCTGCTGGAATTGAACCTCCATCCCAGTGGGCCGCAGTCCTGCACACAACTACTACGCCACCGGGGCTCAGCCCATTTACAAAATAAGTAAGATATCATTGAGACTTATAACTACTTTTATATTTAAAATCATTAGCATGACTTCACTTATAACATTAACAAGAGGTTTATTTTTTCTGGTATTCATAACTTTTACTTGTTTAAGCACAAGTTACCATCATGTATTCAATTGTTTTATAAGCCAGTTATACTCAATCATACCGGGTTGTTGAAGGGCACTTCTAAGTCAAAAGTATAGCTTGATTGACCCGATAAAAGATAACTATGAATGGTGCCTCAAGTACTCAAGTTTTCTAATAATTCACTATAACTTCTATAAAAATTTGAGTAAGTAAAAAAATCTTAACATTAATTCATTCTAAATATATAATTCCTGTTGTTCTAAATTACGCAGTCACTAAATTTTACAGCTTCAGAGTTTTCCTTACTTTTGACAAATGCTAATGATTTATAAATGTTTCTTTTACATGATCAACCTTAAATTTTTAGCTAAGAAAGCACGAACCCCCAAACAAAATTCCAAATGCTATCATGTTGATGCAGACTGCTAGGGACCTTTAGCCAAGGTTACAATCACCCCTGTGAGTTTCCAAGACTAACTGTTTAGAAGAGTACAAAGCCCTACTCTAGATAAGAATTTTCTTAATTGCTGATCCCCAACTAGTATAAAAATTTCAGATAATGGTTCAAACTTTTTAAAATCTTCTGTTTTATCTGTAATAGATAAGAAAGAAGGATGGGGCTCTCTACTTTGGAAAAGAGCTAGAGTCTTTGGAACTTTCAGGGCAGTTCTACCCTGGTCCTACAGGGTCTCTATGAGCTGACATCGACTCAATGGCAGTGAATATAGAATAGGTAAGGGATGTCATAAACTACAGAGATGAGAGTCCAGTTTGGGTTCCAATTTCTACTAAAGGAGTGCAAATACATCCAAGGTGGCAGCTACCCCAGGACGACAGATTCCTTTCAGTGTTGTTATTAGATGCCATTCAGTCCTCATGACGCTACGCACAACAAAACAGAACAAGGTCCTAGCCTGCACCGTCCTCACAACGGCTTTCATATTCGAGTCTGTTGTTGCAGCCACTGTGTCGATGCAGCTTATCAAGGGCCTCGCTCTTTTCCACTGCTCTCCACGTTACCAAGCATGGTGTGTTTCTCCAGGAGCTGGTTTTTCCTGACAGCATGTCCAAAATACGTGGGAGAAAGTGTCACTGTCTTTGGAGCTGTATGTCTTTCAAGATTTGTTCGTTCTGTTGGAATTTCATGACACTTTCACTACTCTTTGACAGCAGCACAATTCACACACGCTACTAATTCTTCAGTCTTTCTCATTGCAGGCCCGAATCTCACATGCTTGGTAGGTAACTGAAAAGACCATGGCTTGTGGCAGGGGCATCTTAGTCCCCAAAGTCCGTCCTTGCTTTTCAGTGCTTTAAAGAGGCCTTGTACACGTGAACTAACGACTGCAAAGTGTCTTTTGATTTCTTGTGGATGCTTCCATGAGCATGGATTGTGGAGTCAAGCAAGAGGTAACCCTTTATAATAGTGCTTCTCAAACGTCCAAATGCCACGACCCTTTAAAACAGTTCCTGGTGTTGTGTGACCCCCAACCCTAAAATTATTTTTGTTATTACTTCATAACTGTAGTTTTGCTACTACTATGAACTGAAATGTAAATATCTTGATATGTAAGATGCATTTTCATTGCTATAAGTTGAACATAATTAAAGCATAGTGATTAATCACAAAACAGTACATAATTATAGTTTAAAAACAAACAAAAGAACCAAAAAGGTAAAATTCAAATGAACTTGGAATCTTTAGTGAGACAGAAGTTCATCTCAAACCAAAATAAGAAGTGATATAAAAATAAAAGATAATATACAAAATATTTAGGTCTCAACAAAAGTTACTTTAATACCAAAGTGAAAAAAAATTCCAAGCTTAATGTATGAAGATAATCACTAGATATCAACAATAGAATAATAGAAATTTATAATTATGTGAAAGATATTTTAAGTTATTAATCATAAAAAATATTTCAACAAAAAAGGTACTGACCTAATACAAATGATAAAAAAATGCACAAATTGGTAGTGGCAAATTATAGAACATGTCATTTTACTGTACATCAAGACAATATTGAAATGGCAAAATCTATCATCTGCATTTACTACAATAAAATTGTGATAAATATCAAGATATCATGAACAAATTGAAATAAGAGAATACATAGGTAGTTTCAGCAGAGAAAAAGATATAAACACTAGCAAACACAAATTTCATAAATAAAAATTACCATTAAATAAAATTAAATGTATAGATTGAACAGTGGAATGAATTGGAACAAATGGAAAAAAATAGGTGACTACTGATACAGAATATAAAATGTTTCATAAAGTTTGAACAAAAGAAAAGTTGAAAACAAAAGAACCTGAGGATTCTATACAACAGTATATACCAAAAGATTTTTACATTCATGTCATTGGAGTCTCAGAAGAGGAGTTAGAGAACAGGGTTGAAACCATAGAGGTTAGAAAGACGCAGCACACATTATTGTTATGGGATGAAAGACAGGATTGTAAACTACAAATAATATATCCAGAAGAATCAACCTTCAGGGATGAATAGGAAATGAAGATATTTTCATGCAAAAGAAAATTAAGAGAATCTCTCACCTGTAGACTTACTCTCAAAGAATATTCATGGAATATTTTCCAAAGAGAAAGGAAACAACAAAACAAAGAACAATGACAATAACAATGAAAGTAAATATAATTGACTATTTTACTCATTTTAAGTTGCTAAAGCAAAAATCATCATACTGCCTAATATGGTACTCCTGTAAAGGAAATCTTAAAGCAGTTATATTTTAAAAGTGGATATAAACCTAAATAGAAATAAAGGTCTACACTTTAGCTGACAAATTATCAGGTTAAATGAAAGCCCCAACAGAACTCAAATCAAAGTCACAGTCATTAGGTCAATCCAACTCAAAAGGACCCTTAGAAGGGAGAACTGTGCCTGTGGATGTCCAGAGCTGCAACCCTACAGGAGTGAAAGGCCTCCCCAGAACAGGAGGAGGTTTCAGACTGTGAATTTTGCAATTAGCAGCACAGTGCCTAATGCTGTGCCACCAAGGCTTCTCAAGACCAATAGCACAAACCAAACTCACTGCCATGGGGTCAATGCTGACTGACAGGGACCCTGCTGCAAGTTTCCAAGACTGTGATTGTCAAGAGAGTAGAAATCCCATTCCTTCTTCTGTGGAGGGGCTGTGCAGACTGTGTGGATCCCAAGTCAACCCTTACCCATGGCACCACCAGAGTTCCTCTAATTCCAAGAGATTGTGAGAAAAGACATAGAAAAATAGACAAAAATGAACCGATAGTGCAAAATGTACCTAAGAATAAATACTGTAATGTCCCAATGTAAATTTTAATTAAAGACACAATTGCCACTAAATAATGAACTATGTTTTTGTAATAATTTCATTTTTCCCTTCGACAGAAATAGACAATGATGGTTTTGTTTTTGACCTTTTCTTTTAAAAAATCCCAGAGGCTATAACATTAAGATCCATAGATCTTATTTGAAGTATTAATTACTTTGAGACAATTATACTGAGAGGAATGAAAATTTAACACTTACAATGATTTTATTTGGACTCTTATTAAATGAGGATACACAATTCACTATTCCAAATGAGATAAAAGAAATTCCACAGGCACAGAAAATCATGCATCAGATGACTTCCTTTACCATTCTGTTCTTGCAACCTATCTAGACTAACTTTGAACTTAGAGCAAAATTTCTCTTTACTCAACTTCAAACTGAAAACTGGAAGCACTACAATTGATACCTGAAAACTTCATAACATTTGGTATGGTAAATAAAATAAAGAATACAAAAGTCCTTTAACTTTTACTTATGCTTTATGGCCCCAAACTCTGTTTGTATTGTGAAGCTGTGGCAGACATGTGCTTATATTAATTTCATGATTGAGATGTAGGGGTAGAGTCTAGCCTGTTCATTTGGAGATAGCCATGGAGTAGCCAAGGAGGCCTCCATGCGAGCATGGCTTTCTTCTGAGACTTCTGGGAAATCTCGCAGTATTTCCCTCATGGAGATGAGAAGCTATCTCCCTAGTTGTTGGGAGTTAGAGACAACGAACTACTGACAAGACAAGATGGCAGCATCTGAGGAGCTGGACGAGTGGAGGAGAAGCCACATGGCCTTACCCCGACGGAACCAGACCTCTGAATCTGGAGAAGGCACATGGAGACCCCTGGCAGCACTGAGTTGCTTATATCACCACTGGATTCTGTTGATGGAGCCTGAGCCCTGGAAGCGAGGAGCCATGGGGAGACCCCTGTCAGCACTGGAACTCTGTACCCACTGACCTGTGACTTTCTGATTCGGAAGGAGAATTTATAGACTGATATCAGGCATATGCGCTAATTTCGGACTTATGACTTTGAACTGGACTGGTTTGGAATGCGTCCTCTATGTCCCATTCCTCTTGTATATAAACCATACCCTTCTATCCATATGCGTGTCTAAGAATTTGTTCCTCTAGTCTACCCAGACTGACACAGAAGCACAATGAATGAATGAAGATGCACACATCTGGGAGAATTTCTATAAAACATCACCTTGAGTAATTTAGGACTGTGGAGAACTTCACAAATGAGTCTTTCAGTTATATGATAGAGGCTTTTTCAAGGTGTGGAGTGGAAATAAAACTTGGAATTTACTTTTCATAGAAAACAAGAAATTTCTTCTCAACTTCTTCCTGTTTCAGTTTCCTTTATTTGCTATGACTAGAACTGGAATTTTCTCTCCCAAAGATGCCACAGAACTCAAGGGCAAAAACAATTTAAGGAACAAAAATAAAAAAGGATTGGAATCTATTTTCTTATTCTCTTCACTTTCCACTATTTTTGAGTCTCCTCCATAGATAGGTAGGAAAAGAATTCAAGGTAGATATTTTTCATGCTTAAAATGAAACTCACTGTGACATTAATAAGCTTATACAAAAGACTTCTGCCTTTGGCCAAGATTAAAACTATCAACCACCTGAAACAATCTAAATACAAATAATATCCCCAAAGAAAAAGTAGTAAAACTAATTTAACAATATATTAAATAGTTTGCAAGATTGTGGATTTCAGGCAACTACCAGCTCATCAGTGAACTACCAGCAGTGGGGGCATCTTTGTGTTAAAGAGATGAAGGAATATGAAGGTGTAGATGAAGATGATTAACAATATAACATAAATGAGAAGAGAACTGTACACAGAAAGATACTAGAAAATTAGAGCGGGATGCAAATATATAACTGAACGCTCATCAATGAATGTATAAAAACGACCCAAGACTAGAAAAGGAAGCGCTTGGAATGAGATAGGAAAGAGGGTCTGGGGCACAGGCAGAGCCAGAAATGCTGTCTGCTAACATTAGCCATAACATGAAACTTCAAGCTTTGCAAGTCCTGGAAAAAGGAGTCCTGGTGGTATAGCTTGTATGCCTTGTCCTGCTAACTGCCATTAGCAGTTTAAACCCATAAGGTACTCTGCAGGAGAAAACCAAGCTTTCTTTTCCTATAATGATTACAACTTTGGAAACCTCAAATGGTAAATCTGCCATATCGAATAAGGTACTAGGAGTCAGAATTGAATTAATGAGAGTGTTTTTGATTTTAGGGGGGTTGGAGGAAAGATTCAAAAGATCTTATTTTCGTAGGAGGGAATCATTAGACTTAGCCTAACATTGCCATCATTCTACTTAACAACCTAAAAAGATGACATGTACAAGCTGTTTCCAAAAAACATCTCTGTTCCAGAACAGAGCTTAGAATGCTTATATGAATACCAAAGTTTTAACCCCCTAGAAAGCAAAATTTGCAGTTTGTATAAATGTTTATGAAAGTGGTTTATATATTAACACAAAATTAAAATGAAGAAATACAGGTGTTGTATATTTCACCCAGGGGGAGGGGCAAGAAAAGGACTAAAGTTTTTAAGGACATAATGTTTGTAACTACTTCCCTTTAGAAGAATAAAGTATAAAAGTTGTGTCAATACTTGGATTGGTATCAAGATATATATAAATATCTGTAAGCAAAAGATTGTAGTTGATCTTTTCATGAATTAATTTTGAGTGGTTTATTAAACACTAATCAGGGAGAATTAGAAACCACTCTACATTATTATGATCTCTTTCAGTTAACAAATAGGAGCCGAGATGGCCCTGTGGTTTAGGCAATGGGAGGCTAACCTTAAGGTTGGCAGTTCAAACACACCAGCACTCCACAGAGAAAAGACAAGCCTGTCAGAGCCTGCAAAGAAAGTCTTGAAAGCCTATGTAGGGCTGTTATAAAGCAGAACTAATTCTAAGGCAGCATATTTGGATATGTTGGTGTATGCAAGATAGAAGCATGTACATGTGGCACACGCGCGCGCGCACACACACACACACACACACACACACTAACAGAGCTTGTGGAGCCTTGACCATGCTGCTGGATGAGCAATGGACTGGTAACTGTAAGTGCAGAGTTTCAAACTCACCAGCCAACCAGCAGGAGAGAAACGATGCTATGTGCTCCCATAGAGATTTACAGCTGTAGAAGCCCTATACAGAATTTCTGTGATTCTGAGTTAACTTGATAGCAGTGGGTTGTTTTTTCTTTTGCTTCCTTCCTATCTTCCTTTCCTTTCTTTGGAGTGGGGGTAATAGTATTATCCATTTGTCAAAAGGCTGCAATGGGAAGTTATAGCTATATACATAATCTTTATGTGTGTGTATATGTAAGTATATATATTTGTGTAGGTGCAAAAAGGTTCATATCAGAACTTTCTATGAAAAGAAAGTTTTGAGGTTTCAAAACAAATAGATGTAGATTGATGCGAGCACTGACAAGAACTGGACTTGAGTCAAAATTAAATTTTTTGTGTTTTAAACCACTGAAAATTTAATTTGTCACAGAGTAACTTTGTCAATACATACCCAATGTATGGCTAATATATACCCAATCTTTTTACTAAGAATTGAGTGTGATTCTAATGAAGACAAAAACTGCTTTAGTCCTTGTCCTTTGATGTTACCCTAGGGAAAAGTTTCATTTTTCATTATCAGGTACCACACATTATATTTGAGAATTGCTGAAGTAGAATCATTAGAGTGGTCTTAGAAATTATATCAAAAATACTTGCAACCAGACAAAAGGGGAATGTGGCTACAGATAAAAGCATAGGGAGATCTCGTAAACAATACTGGAGAGGTTTCACTTAGGGAGAATATTTTCTACTTCCTGACAGCATGAAAATCAACGTAAAGCTAAGTAGACCCAAGTATCTTAAAGTGAAAGAACAGCAACACCTGCAGATAGAGTCTCTTTCACCACTGAGCAGAGGCATGAGCTGCTTCTGTGAGCTCCACTCTTCCTGACAGCCCATCTCTCATGGTCCCTGAGGCAGCTCCGCTAGACAACCTCTTATCCCACTAACCTCTGTGAGTCCTGGGACATAGCAGATTCCATGGGCTGCTTGGTGCAGACACAGTCAATACCCAAACTTTACTTTTCACCATGATTTCCTTCCTTTTTTACCGATTTGTTCTCTAATACCATCTCCACACCTTGACATCCCACCTTCCTCACACATTAACACTAGCAAAGGGGCAGGAAACCCCTACTCACAAGGTGTTTTATTTTTTCCCATAGTTTTATTTTCTTCAGTGCTTGTACTTTTGTTGTAATATAAGACATTTACTAATATTTTCTATTTCTCACCCATCTCCAGGTGTCATCTTCTATGCAACAGTCTTCTTCTGAGAATACACAGTTCTTTCCAGGCAAAAACAAGCAGGCCTTTATATCACAATATATGCATCTAACTGGGAGCTTTTTCTCTGTCCCCTCAGAGTGCAGACAAGCCCACATTCATGTTGTCTTAGAAACAGAACTTCAGCATTCACACTCAAGCCATGCCAGTCTTTTGTCTGTTTTGTCTCTTCTTTTCTCAGCATATCAGCTTATTATCTCCTTATTTTTCCTCATGAAATATCTACATCATACATATTAATTCTGATTAAGTTTCTTAAAATGTATTTCACAATAATTTTGCAAGCTTGTTTGGCTATCTAAACAGCAACTAATCATTATTATCATTACTTTTATTTTATTTCTCTTTTCCTTCCCACTACTTTCCAAACTTACCCTTACTTATCTCTAGCCCCTTTTCTCCATTTCACCATAGTATGCTTTTCAATTTTTATTAGACTTCTCCCCATTACTAGATAGGGTCAACTGCCTTTATATGACCCAAAAGCTTAAACACCACTAATAAATGTACTATGATGACAGGGACAGGGCAGGAAACCATAGTAAATGATAATGATAACATGGAAACAACCCAAAGTCACTTGAACCCAGTGGAAAATGTTGAAGAAGAAGCCAAGGAAAGATCAGAAACAATTGAGAATGATGCTGTTCTGGTCGTTTCAAGAAATTTGAACAACACTCAGGAAGACAGCTGAAGAAAATGCAAAACTAAAATCCTTTAAACAAAGGGCATCCTGGAAGATAAACAACAAGATCTCAGAATTAGAGAACATATTAATAACCTGAGAAATAGAAGGAAAAACAAGGGAAACAATCAGTGAGCTAAGAAGAAGAAGAAGAAACAGAAAAAAAAAACATTGACTCTAATCTATGAGAGAAGCCATAAACAAAAAGCAATCTAAAGAAAGCCTGAGAATGGTGCAGGAGACTATCAAAGATAGAAACAAACAAAGGAACTGTATCTCATCAGGATCCTAAAAAAAACAAAAAACAGAAAAATCTAAAGATAAATAGTACCAAACAATCTTGGAAGGAAATTTCCCAATATAATTAAGTAAGAGAAACTAACTATTCAAGAAGCTGAGAGAACCCAACATATGGTAGATCTTAACAGAAAAAATAACAACACATAGTCATCAAACTGTCCAATTTCAAGGTTTAATGGGAGAAATCTGAGGGGAGCTCAAGAAAAAAGAATAGTCACCTTTCAAAGAAAAATCAATTAAAATAAGCTTGGACTCCTCAGTGAAAAGCCAGTAGGCCAGAAGACAATTGAGTGGCATAAATAAAACTTAGAAAGATGAACATTGCCAACCAAGAATCCTCTATTCGGCAAAACTATCTCTCAAATTGAGGGAAAAATAGACATTTCCAGTCAAAGAAAAAATTAAGAAACTCACAAAAATAAGACTAGCATTACAAAAACAAATATTAATTGGGTCACTATGGGCAAAGAATCAAAAACAATAGCAGACAAACCTGAGATAGCACTATCCAGAAATCAATAGTGTAAGCAGCACTCAAAAATAGAGGAACACAAACATGAATAAAACAACAACCACAGCAAAAAGGAAAGAAAAGAAACCAAACATAGCAAAATGACAGCAATAAACCAACATAAGGACATTGAATACAAATAAATTCAATGTAAAAACCTAAAAGTCAGAGAGTCACAGACTGGATTAGAAAATAAGACTCACAAATAGGCTGTGTACAAGAGACACATTAAATTAAAAGGTAAATATAGATTAAAAACTACAGGATGGCAAAAAAAAGGAACTACCAAGGCAATGCAATCATAAATAAAGCAAGTATGGCAACATTAATATCTGAATAATAGAGGTCAAAGCAAATAAATTAGTGAAAGACAAAAATAGACTCTACATACTGATTAAAGAAACATAACCTGGCAAATATATAAGCACTTTCAAAATATATCAATCAGATATCCACAGGGTTGAAAACACAAATAAAAAATGGACAGCAATAGGTGGAGATTTCAACACTCTACTCTTCAACACAGAGACAGATCAGGAGAGGAAAAACTCAATAATGAACCAGAAGAGTTAAACAACACAATCAACCAGCTCAATTTCAGATAAACATATACAAAGCACTCCACCTACAACAACACAGTATACTTTCTTCTCCAGTACACAAGGTACGTACTCTAGAAAAGAGCACGTTAGACCTTAAGTCAAGTCTCAACAAAATAAAAATCATTGAGACCCTACATTTTCTCAAATCACAATGATATAAACCTAGAAATCAATTCTAGAAAGAACAGGAGCATAAAGACAAATAGATGGAGACTGAACAATATATTATTTAAAATAACTGGATAATAAATCAAATATGGGATGAAATTTTTTAAATTAATTAAAATAAATTAAAATAATAGCATCATACCAAAACCTTTGGGACACAGCTGACACGGTTACCAAAAAGAAATTTATAATAATCAATACACACAAGAAAAAATACACACCTCCAACAACTAAAAGAAGGGCAACAACATAAACTGTCTAGCAACAGAAAATAAAAATAATAAAAAGTAGAGTGGGAATAATTGGATTGGAAAAATATAGACAATAGAAAAATTAAAGACTTTTTTGAAAGGATTAAAACAATTGATACACTGCTGACAAACTTGATTGAGGAAAAGAAAGGGAAGATGCA
This sequence comes from Nesogale talazaci, assembly GCA_004026705.1. NCBI lineage: Eukaryota > Metazoa > Chordata > Mammalia > Afrosoricida > Tenrecidae > Nesogale > Nesogale talazaci. The sequence goes on along the minus strand of PVJH01004752.1, from coordinate 36,950 downwards.
AATATCCAGAATTAGAGAGGAAAGGAGGGACATCATAACAGACACAAATGAAATTATTAAAAATGCATCACTAGAAAAGAATATATTCCAGTAAGTTTAGTAATAATTTATGTAGAAATTTCAACAGAATCCTAACAAAAGAAGAGCCAGAAAAGGACCTTAAGAAACTTCCAACCAATAAAGCACAGCAGAAGGGGGTTTGTGTTAGTCTGGGTAGACCATAGACTAGGGATGTGAAAAGCCTTGTTATCATACAGAGAGCATTGTAAAGCGGATTATTAAAGATACAGTTAGTTTAAAATTTAACACTTTATCCTTTGATATCCCTTTTGACCCATTTTAAATTTGTTCTAGTTTTCCAATATTTTCTACTTTCTTTTTGATTGACATTTTTCTGTTTTGCTTTGTTATTGTTGTTAGTTTGTGTGTATGTATGCATAGCATGCTTTTCGACATATGAAATCCAGGATAGGTAAATCAATAGAGACATTAACTGGATTAATGGTCTCTTGGGGGTATGGCAGGGGATGCTGGGGGGGTGGGGGATGGAGTGCAACTAACAATGAGTACAAGAAAAAAAGCAAATGTTCTAAAATTGATTATGGTGATGACCGAACAATTGAATTATATATATTGATTACATGCCAATAAAATGGTTTTAAAATAATAAATTTAAAAATAAAAATGAAAAGAAATTTGACCATACATACTCTGGAAAAATATGCAAACAAAAAAAAAAAAACCAGACATGAAGCACCTCATGACATTGATAGACATAAAAAACCTTATGCTAAGTGATATTAGTGAGTTACAAAAGAACAAATATTCTTCAAGATCACTACCATACATCAAGAAAAATGTACGCTTCTGTTCTCAAGTCATCTAACTTTCTAATTCACTCTCCTAATCAACAAGGCAGTGTTCCTACCTAGTGTTTGTGAACCATATATCACCACTTTGTACATCTTCCTCAGGAGAGATAAGTATAGCTAGGTTTCTCATGATGAAGTTTAAGAAGAAAATCAATCAGCCCTGTCATGTTAACATTGTTCTACAATCACTATATATCAAAAGACACCCCCCTACAAGAGTGATCAGTGAATGCTATTGGAAATCCAAGTCAAGTGGTAGGGGTGGAAGTCATTTCTTTATCAGAGAAGGCAATTACAATTCTCTTATCAGGTACACTAAGTGGGACAGCCTATCACTGAAAAAATGCGTAACATTAACTGTAGAGACACCCTCTGGGAGAATAAGTCCGTATTATGTTTCTAACTGGGCAGTTTTGACCTAGTTTCTATCCAGTCTTTGAGAATTTGGGCCTTTGGATTGTCTTTTCAAAGAGCTCAACATCCTATAGATAAAACTAGAAGGATATGATATGGAAACCCCACTGAGAAAACTAGATTCTTAATATAAACACACAAATACACATATACCAGATTAAAGGGTCCAGATAAACTTCCTTGGGCTAAAGGCTTGTTCCTGACTCCAGAGCCCAGAGCAGCAGTTCTCAACCTGTAGGTCCCAAACCCTTTGGGGTCAAATGACCCTGTCACAGGAGTTGCTCAATTTATAACAGTGCCAAAATGACAGTTATGAAGTAGCAACAAAAATAATTTTATGGTTGGGGGGGTCACAACCACAATATGGGGAACTATATTAAAGGGTCGTATCTTTAGAAAGGTTGAGAACCACTGGCCTAGAGGTTGACCTTTTGGAAGTCATAGAGCTTTGAAGGTGTTCAATGAATGGTAACTCGACTGTCATATATTAGCTATTTTGCTCTATCTCCAGCCATTATTGCTTGTGTAAATAATGTCCAGTCACTCAAATTTTTAATCTCTACAAATTAACAATCCATATACTTTTGTTTAAAAGTCCTATACATGTATATGCCATTCCTTTCCTCAACAGTGCTTTAGATTCTTTGTCATTGGTTAAATAAATGATGATACCCATAGAATTACTATCCCTCTGGGGATTATTTGTAATATATTATTTATTATATTTATGACAAATGATGTCTCTAAAGTGAACCAAGGACCTACATACAAAGATACATGAATTTTGAACTCACTTTAATCCTAACCTTATTCTAAAAACATTTAGTTCTTATGACATGGTCCTGGGTAACTACCCTCTTGATGAGATCATTAAAGATAGGAGTTCTATAGCAAAGCCTGGAAAGAAATCAGATGATGCCTGGCTACCAAAAAGGATAGCATCTTGGGTCTCAAAAGGTGTAGGGGAGAGTAAATTATTTAATGTGTTTTTTCTTGGCAAAAACTAACTCCCACCAAAGACCTTAATCCAGGAACGACCCTTGCAAATGGATTTTGGACTTCTACTGTCATCCATAGTCTACGGCAAAATTAGGTGTTCAGAATTTAAGCTTTAATACTATTCTGTCTTATGACTTTGGATTTTATTATTTACACTCATTGATTCACACAGACTGGTGTGGTAGTTTTGACCTTATTTCTATCCAACCCTTGGTGATCCAGGACATGTGCTATACACTACTGTACAAGTCACTGTTCAGATATTTCATTCTGAAAACCGAGTCTATATACTTAAAATTTTATTTTCAGCACATTTTATTTTATTTTATTTCAGCACATTTTATTATATCTTTTTCAGCACATTCTAAAAAATTCAATATCACTGAGTATGTTAATTACACTATCAATATAATCACTTTATGCCCCAGGGATATGCTTTATAATATTCTCTATCATCACATGGTAATCATCTATAAAGTGAAACAGAGAGACATATATAAACCATAGTTAAATGCATGTACTTGAGATTCACACTTAATTTTAGCTCCAATCTAATAATTAGTTTTAAGCTAAGGAACTGCTAGACTCACACCCTCTTGAAGAGATTAATGAAGATGTAGATAATACAGCAAAACATAGTGAAGAAACCAGGTGGTACCCAGATATCAGAAAGAATAGTGTTTGAGGTCAAAAGGCTTATGCAGAGCCAGCGAATTATATAATGTGGTTATGCCTAAAATGTACACAACATCGCTTAACTCTCACCAAATGACCTTTCCCTGCGTTAAGTCTGGTAAGAAGGTTGGGGAAGATAGTGATAGGATTCAACTGTGAATTATTGCAAAAGCAATTCCCTGGTTCTGGGGGAAAGGGTGGGGATCTCATTACCAGTAAGAGTCAAGAGTGGGAGAACATCCTCGTGCAATGAATCCTGGATCCAAATGAGGAGCAGTAGGAGAACCAGGATCCAGAGCATGGAGTAGAACGATGGACTTTCCAACCCACAGAGCAAGTTAAAATGAATGCTTTGTGTAGAAGTCTGTGCTTCTGGGCTTTTAATTGGGTAAACTGGATTTGCAGACCCATGAGAGCTTTTAGGATAAGAAGTACTTGGATGAGGTATATTTGGGAACTTAATTCAGAAACCTGTGTTTGCTGACCCAAAGATCTTCAGCTGAATGCCTTCAGATTGAGATTTACAGCAAAGTAGAATTTGTTAGCAGACTTGAAACTTTGTAACATGTCTTGCTTAAACAACTCTCCTGAGCATTTTTCATGAGCATTATAATTTGTTAGCTTCCTAAATGAACCAGCAATCAAGAACTTTGTCTGGCTTTTAATATCACAATGGATATTAGAACAAAGAGAGATCAAGTAGAAAAGAAAATTACAAAACATTAAGAGAATTTGTGGCAGGCATTTGGAATATCAGTGTTACAGCTTCCAGCATCACAGCAAAAAAAAGTACCACAGTACGAAAAACTGAGAGAGACTATTAATCAAGGTAACACAGATAGATATACTTATAATTACAGAATTTAAAAAAATCCTGCTGAGGATGCTTACATTCAACCAAACTCCTCTTTGATTTGGTTTCCAGGTTTGAAGGTTTACGACCATCATTTCATGGAAGATCTCAGTCAATTAAGCAACTAATTTTTAGTGCTTCTGTCTAGTTTTTGAGATCCTAAGCACTAAAAAGAGATAATATAACACATAAATATTGTTTTCTATTCTACTAGAACTACACAGGAAGAAGTATTCAGGAATAGGAGGAGGATATAGAATATATGGCTAATTGCCTTGATGCCCTCTCTGCCAATAGACCGAAGAACTGGATTGTATCCTCCAATCATAAAAAAGACCAGGCTTACATAATAGATAGGGACAAGTGGGAATCCCAACACCCATTAGATCTGGAACTGAGCTCACATCTCTATTAGAAAAAGTAACCACTTTACCAAAGGGGAAACTTCAGAGAGTAGGAAAGAAGGAAGAATGAAAACAGAGAACACAAGGTGGAAGTAGAATAAGTGGACCACTCCATAAACCTTCACACAATTCACAACCAAAAGTTAAGACAAAGAGAGACAAACAGACAGAGATTATGCTGAGTGAAATTGCCAATCACACACACACAATGATGAATATTGATGACATAAAAAGACTAGAAAAGGTAAATGTAGAGAGAGCAAAGTTTACTGCTGTTACCGTGAGTAACATAGGAGTAATGGAACAGTAAAGGTAATGGATAAATAGTAAATATTTGGGTAGAATTTCACCATCAGTACAATTGCTATCAATGAGTCATAGAGCTACAAAAAGTAGCACAGAGAGGGAAAAACATTTCAGTGTTGGAAACCATCAGAAGGTAGATCTACTATATCCTAGAGGGTTGCTACGAATCAAAATCGACAATGGGTGTGGAAGTTACATTATTTTATGTCAACCTGAATAAAAGGGGTGGTATTCAGCATGTGACAATCAGGTCAGAGCCTGAAGGGGGCATCTTACGGGCATTTCCTTCTAAGGAAGGTTTGGGGGAACTTCTTTATTCTGCCTTCACCTTCCTGCTGGCTGGGCAGGCTGAGAGTTGCTGGAGCCCTTACATGTTTCCACCAGTCTTGGATGCACAGGACTTTGAGCCCACCAGCCTGAGATCTTTCTGAAGTCTGAATCATGGCTCCATGACTGCGTTGGTCTGAAGAGGGACTTACAGACTAGGGTTGGATTTGAGAATTTGAATTGGACTGGGTTTTCTTGAAATACAATTATTTCTTGATCTCAAGCTCTCTTCTACGTATGAGTGTTGCTGGATTTGTTTCTCTAGTCAACCTGGCCTAGCACAATAGGCTTAGAATGGGTCCAAAATAAAAGGTTAATCTCCCTTTCAAATTCAGAGGTCCAAACTAGGGAGCTTTCATTTCAGCATAAAATGCTCATATCTATAAAATGACATTTTCACAGCTTTTTAACAGTAAATAATTCATATCCCAAATACTTAAAATGTGTTAAGTCAAAAATGTTATATCTGTTACGTATAAGAAATATTGCCATACATGTACTGAGCAGGAACTATATGTTAACTGTAAGAAAAAAGAGAACCATATGAAATAACTGGATATTATAGAATAGTTTTCATGTTAAATGCAGAGAACACATGTTAGATGCAGGGAATGTATTAAAAATATATTTCAACTGTTTACATTTTTAATTATAGATAACAGTATCAGGCAAAATTCTGATTGATTTTATTTTTTTATTTTTAATCATTTTATTAGGGGGTCTTACAGCTCTTATCACACTCATACATCCATTGTCAAGCATTTTGAACCTTTCTTGCCATTATCATTTTCAAAATATTTCCTTCTACTCGAGCCCTTGATATCAGCTCATTTTTCTCCTCCCTCTCCCAATATCCATCTCTCATGAACCCTTGATAATTTGTAAGTTATTTTTAATTTTTTTCGTTTTTTGGGCACCACTGCCCTATGAAGGTGGGAGTGGAAAGCCCACCCTCTGCTCCTGTGGAGCTGCTGCTGGAACTGAACTTCTATCCCAGTGGGCCGCAGTCCTGCGCACAACCACTATGCCCCAATTGGGGCTCAGCCCCAATAATTTGTAAGCTATTTTTAATTGATGATTTCAAATTAACTGTAGTAATTAAATAATACAAAATAAATGAGAAAATTCATCATTCTTCATAAAAAGCCCTCAATAAGCAAAGTTTCAAAGCAGTTTACAGAAATATTTTAGTCTTTATTAAGTGAATTTTATTATTGTACTTCTTAAATTCCCCCCCATGTATATTACACGTTTGTAAATTTCTAAGCAGCTTACTTATACACTAATTTCTCTTATCCAGCTTCACATAACATACCTTATCAAGTCTTTTTGAAGATTCACAATCTTTATCTTTGCATGGCTTGGGACCTTTATCAGTGTCTAGAGAGGAAACTAAGAAAATATATTATATTTCATCATGGGTCTAAAATATGAAATGATATTTAAACTAGCTTTTCAGATATTCATATTAAAAATCACTTGCCTTTACTTATTTTTAATTAAAAATTAAATTATTTCTTAAAATTATGTATCTCCTTTCAGTTATAAACTTAGGCCAAAGATTTATTTTATAAAACTCAGTAAAACATTAGACTTATAGTACACTTAAAGTTAATCAGTTTTCTTGATAATTGACATGCTTTTGTAATTGATGTTGTTTTTGTAACTTTGGTCTTAAAATACCCAAATTTATTTTTAACTATAAAATTATTTTCAATTTTAGAACTTATGAATATAATATTTACAAGTGTCAGCATATGTGCATGTATTCACTCGAAATGCTATTTAACTCTACTAAAGAACATATTATGTACTATTTGACAAATTAAAATCTTACTTTCTCACTACAAAGTAATGGAGATAAGAAAAATGATAACAAAAATCCTAGAGATATGTTATGGCTAGACTATGAGAGTGAGCACGGGACCTGAAATGACAAAGTTACTTTAAGGATGCATGAACAAATAATTGCTATTTGCCATGCATTAATCAAGATTCTTGAGATATATATGAACAAAATTCTGCATTTTGGCTATTATAAAGTGGGAAGAGGGAAAATATTAAGGAATCTAATCAGCAACAACTATTTAGTGTGAAAAGTTCATTAACACTAAGGTTAAAAAGAGAAAGCAAGAAAAGAAGGACTGAAACTGTGAGATAGTGATAGCACTGTGATTTTAAATCAGGCAATCATAAAAGATATATTAGAAAAATAATAAAGAAAATCTGAAGGTTTTTCATGTGATGGGATAGGATAAATGTCCCAAGGCAAACAAACAAATGAAAGACAACAAGAAAGCAGGTACCGCTAGAGTAAGTAAAGAGGATGAAAGGGGTGACATGACCTCATAGTATACATAAATATATCAAGGAATGCACAAGAGTTGAGGATAACTCCAAAGTCTTTCCCTTCAATAGTCAGAAGGAAAGAGTCACACCAAGAAAGTGTGCAAGGCTGAGTGTAAAATACTTGGAGGAAGGCTAGAGAATGAAGATCAGACAGATGTTCAATTTTGAATAATAGATGTTAAACTTTAGGGACGAGGGGGAATAGACAAAGGTAATTGAGAAATGCCAAGTCATTATGAGGTGCTTGATGTCCAGTGAAAAAGAATCATGGAGGAGGAAGAGTAAGCTTTTCAATAGCTGGTCTTATGTGTAAGTTACATAAGATAATGAATGAAAACGGACCACTGGACTTTGGAATGTAGAAATGACTGTGAGATCATAGGAAAGAAGCTATCAAATAGCTGTCAATACGTTAAACGAATGAGGGAATCAAATAAAATAACTACAAAAACAGACAAACAGAAACTGACTCCCTGAGCATGGGGTCAAAGCTGACTTACAGCAATCCCTCTGTCACAGTTTACATGAGTAGATAACCCAGTCTTTCTGCATAACTGCTGAAGTTTGGAACTGCCACCCATGAGGATCATAGCCCAACACATAACCACCACGGCACCACGCCTCCTATTACGACTTCAAGGACTTTCATTTATTCACTTGTTAAAGAATACCATTAATCTTATAACCACATAGCTCCAAGGCTTCATTTACTTCCTTTTAACTTCATAGATAAATTAAAAATAATCTGATTTCGAGTCCTGTTAATAAACTGATAAACTTAGACACATCATCAATTTTTCCTTTACATTTTCACTCTGTGAAAAAAGGGGCTTAATAATAAGATTCTTGTCATTATTTACAGCTGTGAGAATCTGCTTAACATAAATACCCCAGTCAAATCATCAGCTATTTATATGCTTCCCTTAATTAATTACTTTTAAGTTGCCACCTTTTGTAACTATTTTATGACTTACAGATTTTAACTCATGCAGCATTCCCTTGGTCTATTTGAATGAGTTCCTCTTGGTTCAGGTTCAGGATCAGCAGGAGCACAAGGTGGTATTCTAGTTACCAATTTTTTCAATGCTGTGCACACACACAGACACACACACCAATGCATTTGCAAAGTCAGTAAAACACAAGTATATGTTTTCCTGGTATTCTCAGCCAAGATCCGTCTGTTGCCAGCAATGGCATTTCTTGTGTCATGTGCTTTTCTGATTAAGATTACCTTTCAGAATCTAAAACATTTTTATTTCCCTTAATTTTTCTGCTCTTTATGCTTAGGACGCAGAGAAATGGTATCTTATCTACTGTATATATATGGCCTGTACTATTGTTGCTGGAGAAATATGAGGTTTTTATTTCCTTATAGAGTTATAGCCTGGGAAACTCACAGCAGTTAGTTCTATACTGTCCTATAGGGTCACTATGAATCAGCATCAACACAATGGCATGCAGCGCACTAATTTTTGCTTGGTTTTAAGGAACTCTGGTGGACATAAAATGTAGGCACCGGGCTACAAGCCATGAGGTCTACAATGCCACAGAATCTGCTACTCCTAGGGAGAGAGATTAGGCTATCTTCCCCAGTAAACATTTCAGGTTTATTAGCACTAGAGGGAGGCTATTATGTAAGAATTGATTCAATGGCAGTAAGGGTGGATATTATTGTCATTTTAATATCTACACTGTTGTCTTAATTTCAGTAGAATACGATAGTCTCCAAAACAGTCTCTCTTTATCACAAGCATTTGCTTACTGTTATGTTCATGGGTTTTATGAATATCTGCTGACCTAGAGGTCAAAGAACTAACCATACAAATATGAATATCAACAGAATACACTCTTGGAATACTGAAAAAAAAACTATTTAATAATTTTTTTATTTCAGTGTCATTTGCTCCCATGTCATTTTTTTTAATACCTTACCAATACTGAACATACTTTGAAACTTCCCTGTTGACATCTGAAGTGGTATGTTGTCATTGTTGTTGTCGATGTTAGATGCCATCAAGTCTATTCCAAGTCATAGATATCTATGCACAGCATGACTAAACACTGTCTAGCCTGCTTCATGAAAACTGATTGTGGATCCCTGCAAGATAAAATCCTTCACAACTTGAATCTTCCTTCAATTTATCATGAATTACCCAGTTGTGATGAATTTTTTATATTGAATTATAATCCATATTGTAGTCTGCAGTACTTTATTTTCATAAGCAAATGCTTTATGCTTTTCTCATTTCAGCAAAAGGGTATCTTCTATCAGGTTATTAATAATTCTTGCTCTAATCCTAATGCCAATTTCTCCCTGACATAGTGGGGTTTCTCAGCATCCAGAATGAATATGTATAATGAGAGGATGGGACACCAATGCACGCCTTTCCTGATTTTAATCCATGCAGCATTCCCTTGGTCTATTTGAATGAGTTCAGGTTTAGGATCCACATGAACACAATGTAGTAGTGTACTAGTTACCAATTTTTTCAATATTGTCCACACACACAGACATACACCAATGCATTTGTAAAGTCAATAAAGCACAAGTAAATATTTTCCTGGCATTCTCTGCTCTCAGCCAAGAGCCATCTGTTGCCAGCAATGACATTACTTGTCCCATTCCGTTTTCTGAACATGACTTGATTTCTGGGCAGCTCCCTGCCAATGTACTGCTATAATCATGAATGAGTGATCTTCAGCAAAATTTACTTCATATTAATGGAATTGCTTGATAATTTTTACATTTTGTTGGATCATAATTCTTTGGTATACTTAACAAATGTTTTTAGTGTTTCATCAGTGTGTTGAAATAACTTCAGTGAAGCTTAGACTTCTTCCTTTATCAATCTTGGTTCTTCACCACATGCTACTTCCTGAAATGGTTCCATGCTGCCTAGTTCTTTTTAATACAATAACTCGTGTGTTCTTACCATCTTCATTTGATACTTACTGCATCATACAATATATTTTGCCCATAGAATCTTTCAATATACAACTTGAAGCATGAATTTTTACTTCATCTTAAGATATGCTGAGTGGGTTCTTCCTGCTTGGGTTTTATAACTACATCTTTGCATATTTCATAATATTTTATTTAGACTTCTGGAGCTGCCCTATGAAACTTTCTGTTCAGCTCTTTTGCTTCATTATTTCTTCCATTTGTTTGAGATATTCTATGACTGACAGCAAGAGTCAGAATCTCTTTTTACATCCACTTTGATCTTTTCTTTCCAGCCTTTTAAATGGCATTTTGCTTTATTCATATATAATGTTCTTGATATCATTCCACAGCTCATCAGGTCTTTGTCATCAGTGTTCCATGAGTCAAATCTGCTCGTGGTATGTTATTGAAATTCAGATAGGATGTACACAATGTTGTATTTTGGCTTTTGCGGATCTGTTCAATTTTCGTAAATGGAAACTTGAATTTATATATGAGAAATTGATGGTGTCGATGGTGTCTTCAACAGTCAATTCCTGGCCTCAATCTGGCTACGGACACTGAATATCTTCATACTCTTACTACAGATGCACACATATAGTCAATATGATTTCTGAGTTATCCACCTGGAGAAGTCCACATGCATTGTCATTATTTATGTTGCTGAACACAGGGCTTGGAATGAAGACACCATTGATCTTACAAAATTCTATCATTGGAGCTCAAGCTTCGTATCTTTCACCAAGGCCAGGTTTTTCCCACTACTGCCCTTTCCTCTTTGTTTCCAATTTTCAAATTCCAATTGCAGATGATTATCAGGAGCTTGATTAGATGTTTGATTAATTTCAGATGGAAGTTATTAGAATTGTTCAATTCATTCACCACTGGCAGGAGGGAAACAAAACTTTTAACTCCAAATTACAGTCTCACAAACCCACAAAGGCATTTCTACTCCTTTCTACAGGGTTGCTAATGAATCAGAATTGATTTGATGGCGATAAGTTTGAGATTTTTTTGAGTTTTAGTTGTTGGTGCACAAATCTAAATAGGTGTTTAGGTGAAATTCTTGTATGTACATAGGTACTATTCTATCTCACAGAGTATTGTATGTCAAGAGAGAGATTTTAATGTCCTTCGGATGATAAATGCAATGCCATCCTTCTTGAATTTGCTTTTACCAGTTTGATAAACCATGGCTATCAATTTAAAATGGTCAATGTTAGTTCATTTCAGTTAATGCCAAGATATACGTTTTTATGTATTTAATTTTATTTTATGACATCCAATTTTATAGTTTCATATTTCATGCATTCAAAGCTTTAATAATAAATAGATGTTTGCATCAGTAACTTCTTGCTTTGTGTCAAGTTCTATTAGGAAATGAGGTTGCTGAATGTTTTAATTCCTTCACATCATGATGATCAGCTCTAATTTGAGGAAGCAGCTCTTTCTCCATCATACTGTGAGTGCATTAAAACATGAGTGGCTCATCACCCAGCAATGTGTATATTAATATTTCACTGTTATTCATGAGATTTTTCAATATCTGATAACATTCCACTATTATCAGTAGCTAATTCTTTAAAAGTAAATATCTAAAGTAAACTCTTTCAATGTGGGAACACTTGTTCTAATAATGTGGCATTCTGTGATGCTCACTTTCCTGACCTGATAACTGAAGTCAAAATGGGTACAAAATGGGTACATAAGCAAATGTGGTGAATAAAGCTGATGGAGCCTGGCTATTAAAAGATATAGCATCTGGGGTCTTCAAGACTTGAAGTTAGACAAGCAGAAATCTAGCAAGGATGCAACAAAGTCAACATGGAAGAAGCACACCAGCCTGTCTGATCACCAGGTGTTGATGAAATCAAGTATCAGCTGTCTCAGAACAAACAAATACTGATGCAAATGATGGGAGATGGAGTGGAGACCCAAAGTTCATCAGTAGACAATTGATCATTTCCTCACAGAAGAGTCACATGGAAAGAGACAGACATCATACACCATAGCACTGATGGAACACACAACATTCCTCTAGTTATTTAATGATTCCTTCCCATAATCATGACCCCAGTTTTACCTTAAAAATCCAGCTAGACCAGATAATGTACACTGGTATGGGTAAAAGCTCTCAATAAATGAAATCGAGGACAGATAAACCCCTCAGGAATAGTAATGGGAGTATAGATACCATAAGGGAAGGGGGAATGTGGAGGGAAACAGGGGAGAAATCAACTACAATGATCAACATTCAACTCCCCACACCGCAGAGGGGATTGAGAACTGTAGCATGACCATATGGAAACAGTGGTTGGTGTAAGATATGGAAATAATAATTTATACTTTATCAGGGATCCATGAAGGTGGAAGAGTAGGGGAGGGAGGGGAAAAAGAGAATCTGATACCAAGGGCTCAAACAGAAAGAAAATATTTTGAAAATGAAGATGACAATATATGTACAAATATGCTTGGTACAATTGATATATGGATTGTTATAAGAGCTGTAAGTGCCCCCCTACCCAAGGACTCATTGAAAAAGTAAGCAGATTATTCCTTATTCATAGTCTCTCCTTAGGCTGGAATCTTTGCTTAAACCTGTTCACTTTAACCCTGATGGTTAACCCTGATGGCATTTAAAACATCAGTGACATAGCTTCCAGAATCACAGTAATATACAAGCCACTATAGTATGTCAAACTCACAGATGTGGTATAAGTGGTACTGCAGAACATACAAAAATAAATACATAAGTAAAATTATCATTGTGTTTTATATAAAATTATATCAAACAATTAATCTAGAGAACATTTCATCATAAGGACAAATATGGAAAACCAAACTTTTGACTTTTTGTTTAAATTCATATTCTGGTCCCAGTAAAATGAAGGAATATAAAATTATGCTTCCCAAATACATACTAGATTGCAGAATGCTGGCAAAGTTACAGCAAAATGTAGCCACACATAGTACCACCACAGAGTAATATATGGAATAACATACTCATGAATAAAATTGTCATAACATGATTATGGTGGAGTGGTTGATCAGCATGAATCGTAAAATTTTTGCTTTAATCATTTAAGAATACTTCAGGTTAATTTGCAGTATTTCTTGAGGTGTCTAATTTTCTTGAAATACAATGTCATACATCACAATAAAGTGAAACTAAGGCCTTTTCAAATTTACTATTTAATTTGAATATAAGTTATGATCAAGTGACTAATGTGTTAGTGGCCACAGGCAATATATTCCTCCAGAACAAGTGTGGAAAATCATGTTCTCTCTGGCAGTTTATGAAAGCTGTATCTAGCCTCGAGTTTTTCCCTTCCTTTTCCATATCCTGTTCTTTTAAGTTGGTTCGCTAGCCTCATGTTGCATGAAACTATCTAGTTTTCTTAAGATAAGATTTCTACATGTTTAATTAGACAGAAATATTCAATTGATTAGCAATACTGAAGTCAAAGAAACTCCACTGAGGCTGTGTCCCTCAAAAAACAACAACAACAACAAATAAATACCCTCCTCAAAAAAGAACAAAAAGGGTCAAACTATCAGAATTCTTAAAAGTCTATGGTTCACAGCAACCAGATAAATGCCAAATGAACACAAAGTTAACAAACTGAGTGTTCAAAAATCACTCATTCTACTAACTGACCATAAGTTAAAGGAACCAAGATGACTTCAGAGAACAAACACAATAATGTGAAAACAGTTTCACAAAGTCATTTCAGAAAGCACCATAATCCACATAAACAAAAACAAGCACTGAGATGGAAGGAAAATATCATTTTCAGAATAACAATGTTTTAATTTTAAGAAATTATACATGACAAAAAGCATTATAGCTCATTCACAGGAAGAATGAAAAAAAAGGTCTCTGAGTAAGAAAAAATGCTGACATCACCAGACTTTTCAACTTCTGCTTAGAATATGGACAAAGAAGTAATGAAAACAATAGAAAAAATCATAAAGGAAGCTAAGGAAAGAATTTCCCAACAATTAGAGAATATAAATAAAAAGGAAAATATTTTTAAAAGATACAAACATGAAAACATTTCTCTTTTAAAAGTCTATTTATATTTGGTTTTGCAAGTTCTGGAGAAAAAAGTTTCAAATACAAGTATTAGGGCTAAAAATTACAATAAGTAAAATGAAAAAATCACCAAAGAATGTCAAAAGCATATTTGAGCAGGCAGAATACCTAGCTAATTTTAAGATAGAAAATTAAAATAACAGTGTAAGGAATTTGTGAATAGTGATTGTGCATGCATGCGCACACACACAAACACACATGAGGGGGCTTCATAATTTTTATTGAACAAAGACATCAATAAAACCACACACCTGAAAAACAAGGAAAAGAAACCAAACACAAATATAGAAAAAATGCAGCAACAAACCTACGTATATTAATAATGACACTGAATGTCAGTAGATCAAATGCACCAATCAGAACAATGAGAGTAGCAGACTGGACTAGAAGTAAGACCCACCTATGTGACGCAAATATCTAGAATTAGAAATGAAAAAGGTGACATCATAATAGATCTAAATGAAATAAAAAGAATGACACTACTTTGAAAGAATGGACTTCAACAAATGTGATAGTGTAGAAGAAAGGGGAAAATATGAGAAACATGCAATCTACCCAAATTAATGAAGATGTATACAACATGTACAGACTCGGGCTGAGCCCTGGTGGCATAAGAGGTTGAGTGCAGAACTGCAGCCCGTGGGCGTGGCGGTTCAAATCCAGCGGCGGCTCTCAGGAGCGCCACTGGGTAGCGCCCACAACCACCAGTGGCAGTGATGCCCACCAAAAAAAAAAAAACATGTACAGGCTCATAGTAGAAGAAGAAATAGAAATAGTCATCAAAGAATTTCCAACCAAGAAAAACCCAGGACCAGATTTCTATCAAATATTTAAGGAAGACCTATCACTAATTTTACATAGCTTATTCCACAATTTGGAGAGGGACAGGAAACTCCCAATTGTACTATGAAATGAGCATACCAAAACTAAATAAAGACTCCCCTAATGACAAAAAATACACCAATATCCAACATGAATATAGATACAAAAATTTTCAACAAAATATTGATCACAAAATCTAGTCAGGTACCAAAAAATAATTTACCATGATTAAGTGGGATTCAAACTAGGAATGCAAGGATGACTCAACATTCAAGAAACAATCCATGTAATCTACAATATAAACAAGACAAATAATAAGAACCATATAATCATATCAAGAGATGGAGGAAAAGAATTTGACATTACAAAACCATCATTTCTCTAAAAAATTCAATGAAAAAGAATAAAAGAGAAAATCCTAAAGATAATAAAAGTCATGTATAAAAACTCAATGACTAATTTCAAACTTATTGGAGAAAAAGTGAAAACATTTTTCCTGAAAATGGGAATAAGACAATGGTGCCCATAATCATTTCATCAGATTGCTATACATTGGTGATGAGAGCCCACCAAAGATATATCAAGAAAATGGTACCATTTGCAATAGCCACACAAAAGATAAAATACCTAGAAAAACACTTATCAAAGAAACAAAAAACCTGTACAAAGGAAGTAACAAGAAGTCAAGGAAACCTAAACAAATGGAACAATATCCTGTGTCCATGGATAGGAAGATTTAATACTGTGAAAATGTGAACAATGCCTAAGACAATCTACCAAAAATTTAAAAACTGAAATTTTGAACCAAATCCAATCTCATTCTTTAAAGAAAAGGAAAAACTAATGACCAATTTCCTGTGGCAAGGGAAAAGGACCAGGACATGGAAAGGACTTCTCATAAAGAACCAAGTAGGAAGCCTTGCACTACCTAATCTCAAAAACTACTACAAAGCCACAGTACTCAAAATAGTGTGGTACAATTATTATAATCGACACACATATCAATGGAATGTGATTATAAAAAATCCAGAAATAAAATCACCCACTTACAGATAATTGATTTTTGACAAAGGAACAAAAACATAGGAAAAAGACACTGTCTTCAAAACAGTTTTGGAAAAATTGGATCTCCATCTGCAGAAGAATGAAAAAGGACCCCTACTTCATCCCATGTAAATAAATGAACTCAAGACATATTAGAAGCTTAAATGTAAACCTCAGAACTATAAGAATCATCAACAGGAAAATTGGGACATACTTAAGGACCCTATTATAGGGCACTAAATGACTACTAAATACAATAAATGCAGTATACACAGCTGAAGGCAAAATAGATGGCTGGGATCATTAAAAAATAGAACTTTCATGCACATAAAAAGTTGTCATCAAAAAAGTAAAATGAGAACCCAGAGATTAGAAAAATCTTTAGTAATGACACAACCGACAAGGGAATAATTACAATATAAAATTCTGCAACAACTCACTAAGAAAAAAATTCAATTGAAAGGTGGGTAAAGGATAGAACGAACGATTTACAAAGGATAACATTCCAATGGCCTGTAAACAGATTATGAGCCATAGCCATAGCCATCTAAAATATAAATCAAAACAATGATGTCACCTTGCACTGACAATAGCCCAATTAAAAAAATAGAGACCAACAAGAGAAAGGAACTGTTACACAGCGCTGGCAGGTTTATCAATATGTACAGCCCCTGGGGAAAGTTATATGGTACTACCTAAAACAACTGGAGAGAAGAATACCATATGTAAGATGTCCAATTGGCCACAAATGGGCGTTGTGTCCCTACTCAGCACTCCTCCTCATTCATAGTGATGTGATTCTTGTTCCTTGATGCTTGATACCTTCTCCCTTTGACCCCACACAGGCTGGTGTGCTTCTTCCATGTGGGCTTTGCTGCCTTTGTGCTAGATGGCTATCTTTTTTACCATCAAGCCTTTAAAACTCCAGACGCTTTATCACTTAGGGGCTGAGCACCATCAGCTTTCTCCACCTTGTCTCTGCACCCATTTGACTTCAGCAATTGTATCAGGAGGGTGAGTACAAAATGAGGATATTTTTGTTCTTTGATGCCTGATACCTGATTCCTTCCACACTTCATGGTCACATAAGCTGGAATGATTCTTCGACAGTGGGTTTGTTGCTCCTGAGCTAGATGGCCGCTTATTTATCTTCGAGTCTTTATGACCCCAGGCACTATATCTTTTGCTACCTGGCCACCATCAGTTTTCATAAAGTAACGACGAAACATACAACTTTTCTCTAGTTCTTAAAAAATTCCTCCCCAACTATCGTGATTTCAATTCTACCTTACAAATCCAGCTAGACTGGAAGAGATATACTGATACAGATGAAAAACTGGAAGTACAGGAAATTCAGGGCAGATGAACCCCTCAGGACCAATAGTGAGACTGGTGCTACCAGAAGGGTGGAGGGTGGAGGGGTAGAAAGGGGGAGCCAAATACAAGAATCTACATATAACCTCCCATCTGGAGGATGGACAGTGGAGGAGTGGGTAAGGCGCGACATCAGGGGTGTAAGATATTACAAAATAATAATAATTAATAAATTATCAATGGTTAGTGAGGGAGGAGCAACGGGGATGGAGGGGGAAGGGTGAAAAGCTGATGCCAAAGGATCAAGTAGAAAAGCAGATATTTTGAAAATGATGACAGCAGCATGCTTGTGACAGGCCTTGGCATAATATATGTATGTATGTATTGTGATAAGTGATGTACAAGACCCAATAAAATGATTTATTAAAAAAGAATACCATATGAAATGATAAAAAGAACATGAACAGACATATGCTATCCCATGTTCACAGTATACAAAAAGAGAATAAAGAAAACTCTGTTACACACATTAAAATTATGATGAACCATGAAACATCTAATGATATAGAGTTGGAAACCTTTATGCTATGTGAAGTTAATCAATTGAAGAAAAATATTGTATGTGTCCATCAAAATCAGAATAAACACTGAGAATGAAGCTTCTGGTCTCAGGTTATGCAATCTTCTAATTCAGTTTCCAAGCATCAAGAGCACGCCCTAGAATCCATGAACAAGATATCATTCCCTTTTATATGTACATCTATAAAAACACACAGAGTATCCCTCAAGCCAGCAAGGGTCAGATTTTCAAGATGAGGAGAAAGGAAGGCCATTCAGTTGCTGCCACACAACATGGTCCTACTGTCACTCCACATCAACAGATACTCTTAGAATCTTGATAAACAACTTGCTGAAAAGTCACGCCCAGTGTTGAGAGGAAGGCATATATGTCCTGGACCACATGATTACCTAACACTTGGGGAAGGGTAAGCTCCTACTAGGGGAGGGGGTGAATAAAAAGCTCATCATTACTTATATAGAACCAAAAGAGGGAATTATGTCTGATACGTTCTTTGTTTTCAAGGATTTTATTGGGGGCTCTTACAGCTATGATGATGATGGTGTCTCATAAATTATGTATATGTATATGTATATATATACATATAAATGGATTTGGGATCCAATTAATTCTAGTCCTGATATGTGAGCACTAGGTCTAATGACATGGCCCTGCACAATGCTTCCCCTCATGAAAATATCACTGATGATATGGATGCTATTGTAATATGTGGTCAAACTGATTGTACGTGGCTAGCAGAAAAAGTAGCATCTTGGGTCTTAAAACTTGTCTCTAAACAAGCAGTCATATAAATGTGATACCAATTAAGTTCACACCATCTTGTGTAATCTAAGAATTGTAAACAAGAAAATCCAAATCTGAAGCAGGGAAGGGTATCAGAGCTTAAACTGTGAATATCCAGTAGTCGCTAGGCTAGGGATGACAGTAGAAGCCCCAAATTCATTTATAGAGCTCCCTCGTAAATTAATTTCTAGTGAATCTTCTTGGTTCAGTAATGGGGAAAGAAGAGTCTTGCTATCAAACAGAGAGTATTATAAAGTCGATTATGGTATATGTAGTTTTAAAACATAATACCCAATACTTTATCTTTCTGACCCATTTTAAAGTTGTTTCCACTTGGTTATTTTGTTTGATTTTCGCTTGATTGGGGTTTTTCTGTTTTTTTCAACTAGTTTTTGTTTTCTTTTGCTTGTTTACTTTATATTACTAATAATTGTGTTTTGTACTGTATGATTTGCAGGGGCAGGGGGTGGGGAGAAAAGAAAGTGATGTCAACCAACCCAGGAACAAGGGAACAATGGATTATCCAAAATCGAAGGTTAAGAGGGTGCCTGATAGGAATTGATCAGGGGCCATGTATCTGAGAGAATTACCAAAACTCAAATTATGGCTGAGCATGTTGGTGGAACAAGAAGGAAGTAAAAGGAAATAGAGAAAAAACTAGGAGGCAAAGGGCATTTACAGAGATCTAAATACAGGCATGTGCATATGTAAACATATTTATATATGATGATGGTGACATACATCTATGTGCATATATTTATAGTTTAGTATCAAGGTATCAGATGGACATTGGACCTCCACTGAAGTATTCCCTCAATGCAAGAATATTTTGTTCTATTAAATTGGAATTTCATGATATTCACCTTACCGACATGATTACTGAAGACAAATGTGGGCATAAGCAAATGTGGTGAAGAAAGCTGATGGTGTCTTGCTATCAAAAGATATAGAATCTGGGGTCTTAAAGACATGAAGATAAACAAGTGGCCATCTAGCTGAGAAGCAATAAAGCCTATATGAAGAACACCAGTGTGTGTTAACACAAGTGTCAAAGGGATGGAGAACAAAAACACATACAATTGTTTATCAGGGGGAGTGCAGAGTTGGGACCCAAAGTCCATCTGTAGGCAGGGTGCAGTTTAGCAATGATGAAACATAACAACTTTCTTCTAATTCTTATATGCTTCCTCCCCTCCCTCCAATATCATGATCCCAATTCTACCTTAAAAATCTGGTTAGACCAGAGGATGTACATGTGTACAGAGAGGACCCAGAAACAAAGGAAAGCAAGGACAGATGATCCCTTCAGGACCAGTGAGGACAGTGGCAATAGCGGGTAGGTGGAGGGAGGTGAGGTTGAAAAGAGACACTGATTACAAGGATTTACATATAATCGCCCTGGGGGGTAGAAAAAAGAAAAGTGGGTGAAGGGAGACATCAGAACCATTACCAATGGTTCATGAGGGAGATGGAACAGGAAGGTAGGGAAAAATGAGGAGCAGATATGAAGGGCTCAAGTAGAAAGCAAATGTTTTGAGAATGATGATGGCAACAAATGTACAAATGTGCTTGACACAATGGATGTATATATGGATTGTGATGAGTTGTAAGAGCCCCCGATAAAATGATTTACAAATATAAGAAATACAGGATAGGTAGACCTAGAAATATTAATAGGATGGGGAGAACTGGGGAACTAACAACAATGAATATGAGAATAGAATGTTCAGAAATTGATTGTTGTGATTATTTCACCACGATATTCTTAATATTATTGTATAACTAAATTGTACTACATGTGAAGTATATTCCAATAAAACTATCTTTTTAGAGTGAAGATTAATAAATATTTAATAAATGCTAAAATAATGACCCCCCACTTGTCTGTCAGTTTTTCTTACAGTCATTGCTTGTGTTGCTGTGATGCTGGAAACTATGCAACTGGTACTTCAAATGTCAGCAGTGTATGTAAAAGTAAACAGGTTTCAGCTGAGCTTCCAGACTAAGAACAGACAACTAAAAACACTTGGCAGCCCACTTCAGAAAAAGAAACTAAAAATATTTTGTATAGACTCAAAACATTGTTACTTACTGTAACCCTCATAAATGGAAACAGAACATTGTTGGAGATATGTGAGAGGGATTAGACATGTGACTGAGGAGTTGATTCCTTGGAGGGGAGTCAACTTTGATGAATGAGTGGAATAAAGCCTTTGGGAGTGAAGCCTTCAGGTAAGGTAAAATATCTGCAAATAAGAAATCTAAAAAAATTTTTAGAACTTGTAGTGTGAGAAGTATGAATATAGGAAAAGTGGAAATGATCAAAGATGTAATAGAATGCACAAAGATAGATATCCTAGGTATTAGTAAGCTGAAAAGTACTGGTATGTATTGACCACTTTAATTCAGAAAATCATATAATATTCTGTTCCAGGAATGACAAAATCAAGAGGAATGACATTGTATTTGTTGTCAAAATGGACATTGCTAAATGAATGTTGAAGTACAATGTGGTCTGTGATCAGATTATATCTGTCCACCTTCATGTACTTTCAGTCAATATAAATATTTTTCAAAAGTATGCACCAACCACAAAAACTAGTGATGCAGAAATGGAGAATTCTACCAAGTTCTTTAGTCTTAAATTGATCAAACACTTGATCAAGATGCACTGTTAATTACTAGAGATTGAAGGACAAAAGTAGTAAACATAGAGAAAAGAACAGAAGGTAGAAAATATGCATTTGAATAGATGACACCACAGATCCCAGAGATGGATGCAATAACCCTGAATATCAATGTACTGAACTCAGACATTAAAAGGTAGAGACTAACATACTGGTCAGGAAACACAATCCATAGATCTGCTGTCTACTGGAGACCCATCTTAAGCCTGCAAACAAAAACAGGTTGAAAACTAAACAGTGGAGAAAAATATATCAAGAAAATGGCAATGAAAAAAAGCAGGGGTAGCGATCTTAATATCAGATGAAATTGAGCTCAAGGTACACGCCATAAGAACTGATGAGGGGCACTATATAATGTTCAACAGAATAGTAGCTCAAGAACCAGTGAGCATATTAAATGTATATGCACCCAACGAGTTACCTGCAAAATTCATCAAGTACTCCAAAAGATTAAAAAAAAAAAAAAGAAAGAAATCATAGGCTCAAAAATCATTCTTGGTGATTTTAATACATCTCTCTGTGAAAAAGACAGAACACTGGGAAAAAACCTCAACAAGGAGAGAGTGATCTGAACAGCACAACTGGACAACTAGAACTGATAGATATTTTCAGAGCCTTCCAGGCAAGTGAAAGAACATTCACATTCTTTTCATGTCCACATGGCACATATTCAAAGATAATATCACATGCTCAGACACAAGTCAAACTTTAGTAAATTTAAGCACACAGAGATTGTACAGACATCTCTCTCTTATCACTGTGCCATAAGGCTGGAAATCAATAGAAGGACGGTGAAGAAAATTAGGGCAAACAATTGGAGGATGAGTCATTCTCTACTGCAAAAGGAGTGGATTTTGACTAAGATTGGAAATGAAATCTTGAACTTCCTAGAAACCAATAAGAATGAAAACACGATGTAACAAAATCTTTGTGATACAGCAATGGCATTTATCAAGGGAAGACTGATAGCAATAAATACACACATGAAAAAAGAAGAAAGACTTGTGGATGATATACTGGCACAAGAATTACACCAATAAGAGCAAAGTTAACAGAACAACCCCAATAATAGCAAAAGGATAGAAATAATAAAAATCAGAGTGGAGATACAGAAGAGGGAAAAGGAGAAAACTATGGAAAAATTAATGCAACTAAAAATTGGTTCTTTGAAAGGATTAACAGAATTAATAGACCACTGGCAAATCTAAGCAAATAAAGGAAGGAAAACCGTCAATTGCAAGGATGAGGGATGAAACAGGGGACATTATACAACAGATCCTAATGACATCAAAAGGATAATTACACAGTAGTATGACGGCCTATACTCGACTGAATTCAACAACTTGGAAGACATGGACAAATATTTGGAAACACATTCCCTCCCCAGACTGTCCCAGATGGATGCCAAAAACCTCAAAAGACCCATAGCAATAGAAGAAATAGACATGGTTATTATGGGATTATCAACAACAACAAAAAATCCCTGGTCAGAATTCTCTTTCAATGTTTTTTTTGAAGGGGGAGTGGGCATGGGTCAGAATTCTCACAGAATAATTATACCAAGCATTCAGGGAAGAACTGACACCAATTCTACACAAAATCTCCCAAAACTAGAGAAAGATGGAAAACTCTCAAGCTCTATGAAGCCAGTATAACTCTGATACCTAAAGCAGGTAAGGATCCCACAAGAATTGAGAACCACAGACCAGTATCTCCAATGAATTAGGATGCAAAAATCCTTAACAAAATATTGACCAATAGAATACAAAAGCACATTAAAAAAAATTCAACATGATCAAGTGGGAATCATACCAGGGATGCAGGATTAGTTCAATATATGAAAGCCCATTAGTATTATCTGCCACATTGACAGGAAAAAAAATGATAGGAACCACATGATGATATTGGTAGATGAGGAAAAAGCATTTGACAACATCCAACACTCAACATTCAACACTTAAACATTCTGTTTAAGATACTCAAGACGATAGGAATAGAAGGGAAATTTCTCATTATTATACAAGCTACATATGAAAAATTAACAGCTAACATGACAGCCAATGGAGAAAAGATGAAAATAATCCCACTGAAAAAGGGGACCAGTAAGGATGTTCCTTTTCCCCACTCCTATTTAACATCGTACTGGAGGTTCTAGCTAACAACATAAGGCAAAGAAAAGACATCAAAGGTATCCATCTGAGGAAGGAAGTAGCAAAATCATCATTATTTGCAGATTATATGATTGTATACATTGAATATCCCCCTCAATTCCACTAGTGGAGTGTTGGAAGCAATAGAGGAATATGACCGAGTGGCAGGATACAAAATCAACAAACAGAAATCTCTGGGTCTGCTATATACATCAGACAAGATCATAGAAGAGGCAATTAAAAAGGTAGGACCATTTACAATAGCCAAGCACAAAGTGAAGCACCTAGGGATGTATCTGAATAAAAAACAAAAAGACTTGTACAAGGAAAATTATAAAACATTTCTATAAGAAATCAAGAGAGACCTATATCCTATTTTTTTAGTATATGTGGTGCCAAAACGAGCACAAGTTCAATGCTAACCTGATACAAACACCTTCTTCAAAGAATTGGAATAACTGATTGTCAACTACATATGAGAGGGAAGAAGCCCAGAATTAGCAGAGAACTCCTCAAGAAGAAGGATAAAGTGGAGGTTCTCTCTCTACTTGATTTTAGCATGTATTACACGGCGACAGAAGTCAAAGCAGTGTGGTACTGGTATAATGGCAGATACTCAGACCAAGAGAAAAGAACTGAAGACCCAGAAATAAAAACATCAGCAAACAGACAACTGATTTTTGATAAGGGCGCCAAAAGTGTCAAATGGGAAGCAGATTCTCTCTTCAATAAATGGAAAAAATGGATAGCTACTGCAGAAAATTGAAGCAAGACCCATACCATACTCCATGCAAAAGAATAAACTCAAAAAGGATCACAGACCTTGAGGTAAAACCCCAAACCATTAGGGCCACAAGTGAGGGAATTGTGACCAAACTTAGAACCTTAGAATAGGGAATACATAGGTTATCAGGAATAGGGAAGGCTATAAATAGAGAGCAGTCACAAATTGACAAGTGCGATATGCTGAAGAGAAATAACCTGTGCACATCAAAGGAACTCACCAAGAGAGTAATAAGAAAGCCCATGGACTGGGAAAACATCTTTAGCAATGACAAATCAGACAAAGGATTACTAGAATCTACAATACTTTGCAAGCTTACAATAAGAGAAAAACTAACTGCCCACTGAGGAGGTGGGCAAAAGACCTGAACAGAAGTTTCACAGGGGAAGATATCTGAATGGCCTATAAACATATGAAAAAATGTTCCTGATGATTAGCCATAAGAGAAATGAAAATTGCCTGTGGCGTAGTGGTTGAGTGCGGGACTGCAGCCCATGGGCTTGGCGGTTCAAATCTAGCAGCAGCTCTCCAGGAGCAAGGCTGGGTAGCTCCCACGACCACCAGAGGGCAGTGATGCCCCCCAACAAACAAACAAAACAAAAGAGAAATGGAAATTAAAATAACTATGAGATACCATCTAACAAACTCGAAGACAGCTCAATTTAAAAGATCAGGAAACAACACATGTTGGAGGGGCTATGATGAGATTAGAACTCTCATCCACTGCTGGTGGACCTGTAACTACGTAGAACCTCTATGGAAATAGAGTTGGCGATTTCTTAGACAGATGGAAATTGAGGTACCGTACAATTCAACAATCTCCCTACTGGGAATATACCCAGAAATGACAAGAAACAAACTACTACCAGACATCTGTGCTCCAGTGTTGATTGTGGCACAGTTTACAAAGAGAAGAAGTTGGAAACAACCCAAATTTCGTTCAAAAGACAAATTATTTAAAAAACCATGGCACGTATATAGAATGGTGTGTTACACATCACTGACAAGTAGTGATGAATGCATGAAGCATATTGCTGCATGAGAAGAACTGGGGAAAATCATGCTAAGTGAAGTAAGCCAACTGCAAAAGGACAAGTACAACATGAATCCGCTAAGGTAAGCCTTAAAAAAAAAGGCAAAAGGGGCATAAGGAAACGACTACTGTATATAAAAACCTTAGGGAGAGGTCCAGGTAACATGGCAGGGCCCAGACCAAATCTAGGACTACCAATGGTAGCCAACTATAAAGGAAGCGGGGGGAAATAGTATTGTACTGGGGGAACAGGGCACTAATCCACCCAAGGGGACAATATTGCTTATATTTCCACAGGAAAGAGAGGACAGACTTAAAGACATTGTTCTAGGATGTGAATATAGCATGACAGTATAGAACAGGTAGCCAGTGGAGGGGGTCTGAGAACCTGGCCCCAATCCCAACCATGTGGACTGCTGCCCTTCCTCCCAGAAGAATGTAGAAGACAGCACTGAAGTTAGGGGGAGAAGGACATGTGTGACCTGCACACATAGGAGCAAATGAAGGGGGAGGAAGAGAGATTGGAGTGCATGCTAGCCCACCAAGCCCTGAGGACTATTTCCCCACTCAGAACAGCCAACACATAGAGAGGACCAGATAGAATTGTGATAAGAGTTGTGCAAGTCCCCAATAAAATTATTAAGAAAAAAAATCATAAAAAGTAAATGTTTGGAAAATAATGATGGTGACGTATATATAAATATTCTTGAAACAACTGATATATGGATTGCTATAAGAGATGTAAGAGCCCACAGTAAAATGATCTTTTAATTTAAAACAAACAAAAAGAAAATATGCATTTGTGATAAAAATGAAGCTAGTTTTTGCACGATAGAATTTTGTAATACTGATGATTTTTAGCAAATACATTTTCAAAAACATAAAAGGTGACTAGACATAAAGACTTCTGCACAGACAATACGCAAAATTCAAATTGACTTCACCCGTGGGAAGAAAAGATGAAGCAGCTTAATATCAGCAGCTGAACACGGTCAGGGGTGACTGTGGAACAGATCATCAATTTCTTAGATGCAAGTTCAGGATAAAGCTGAAGAAAATTAAAGCAAGCCCAATGAAAGCCAAAATACAACCTGAAATCTATGCCACCTGAATTTTAAAAGGCATCTCAAGAACAGATTTTATGCATGTAACATTAATACCAGGAAACCTAATGAGCTGTGACAAGCCAAGAGAAAATCATTTACAAAGAAAAATACAAGCTATTAAAAAGTGGGGAAAGAAAATATCAAAGTGGATGTCAAAAGAGATTCCAAATTTGTTCTTTATCATAGAGTAGGGAAAACAAATGGAAGAAAGTAAGAAGTTAAAGGGCTGAATAGAAGATTTTCAAAGGGAAGCTTGAGAAAAAGCAAAATATTACAGTGAATTGTGTAAAGACTTAGAATTTTTTTAAAAACTCAAGAAAAACATTTAAGTCTTGAGTTGCAATATATGGAGAGTCTCAGATAAGGTGACCGGATGTCAAGCTTTTTAACAATTTAACAATGTCCCGCAGCATTTTAAAATTAAAATATATTACAATACTATTTTTGCACTCGATGAACACTTTTGTTGCTCCATATAGACCAAATTTTTTGGGGGGTGGGCATCACTACCTTCTGGTGGTCGTGGGAGCTACCCAGCCTTGCTATTGGAGCTGCCGCTGGATTTGAACTGCCAAGCCAGTAAGTCACAGTCCCACACTCAACCACTACGCTACTGGAACTCATTCCTAGAGCAAATTTTTAATCAAGAAAGGTCCACCGCGATTAATGGTGTCCCACTTAAAATCTGGTCACTTTAGTCTAAGAGCAAAATATTAACTGATGCAGAAAGCATAAAAAATTATAGGGAGAAGACACATAGTCACTGTATCAACAAGGAGTTGACATCCCACGATTTCAGAAGATAGCATATGGATAAGAACCAATGGTGCTGAAGAAAGATGTTCATGCTACATTGAAATCATTAGCCAAAAACAAGGCTCCAGGAATTGATGGAAAATCAATTAAAATATTTCAACAACCTGATGAACCACTGGAAGTACTCAGTCATCGATGCCAGGAAATTGCGAAGGAAACTGATTGGAAGATATCCATATAAGTAGTCATTCAAATAAAAAGTGACCCAACAGGCTGATCTCCGGTGGCATAGTGGTTGTGTGCGGGAATGCGGCCCACTGGGGTGGAGGTTCAATTCCAGCTCCACAGGAGCAAAGGCTGGGCCTTCTACTCCCACCACCAGAGGGCAGTGATGCCCCCCCAAAAAAAGTGACCCAACAGAATGGTTAAACTATAAAACAACATCACTGATGTTTGTTTGTTTCCTCCATATGGACTTAGCGGACATTTCACTAAATTGTTTGGAAACAATTTTGTTTGATTGCGCCACGCACCATCTTCCATAATTTCTTTATCATCATTTGCTATTGAAACCATGTCTTCTGTGTTTCCTTCCTGAGGGCAAGTATTGCGCAGGACTGTGATGTAAGAATTAATTGTTCTGAAATTGGAGCTAGGATTTCTTGCTAGCCACAAATCCATTCCTGAATTTAAGGTCATTGTAATTTTATTAAAGGAATTTGAACTCTGACAAGCGAATTTTTATTTTAGCATGTTTGAATCCCTATAGATTTTACCAATCTCACTACCAGTCAGTTGATTATGTCTCGCGGTGACCCTACAGAACCCAGTGTAATTTCTACAGAGCTTTTAAAGCTGTACATCTTAATTCAAACAGAAAGTATCATCTTTCCCTTATAGCGCATCCTATAGTGTTGCTATAAGGCAGACTCAATGTGATGGCAAGATACCAGTTTTATAAATTCACAGCATATCGTTAAGATGATTTAAGTTCTCACTTAATTAGGATAATTTCAGTCCTCACATTGTTTTTCTCAGAGAACTGTGCATGCTTACCTGAAAATGTAAAGAACAATTCATTTTGCAAACCAGCTCTTTGCATTTTAACATGATGACATTCAGATTTAAGTAAAGAAATTTCACACGAAAGGTCAAGAACCAATTTGCTTAAAATTTGCAGAAGCTTCTTCTCAAAAGAAACATTATAGATACTATTGCAGGGAGCGGCATGGTATCGAGCTGTAAACTGGTAATAATAATGAGGCTCACGATAAGCTGCAAAAAAACAGAGATAAACATAAAAATGGATATTTAAGCAACTCGATGATATATTATAATCACTAAAGGTAAATAATTTTATGTAAATTTTAGTACATTATTTTATACACAGCTCTATTCATTTTAATTAAATAGTTATTTGACACTAGCTGTGTGCCAAATATTGTTTTAGGTATGTAATGAATATTAATGAACTGTTATTCCCAAATAATCATTAAAGACTGAATCATTTTTACACTCATAATAAGAAAAATGAAAGACAAAGAAATAGTTTCCATTCCTAAACCTCACACTATTAAAATTAAGGCTCCAACCAAGGCACCTTGGTTTCAGAGTTTTCTTGTTTTTTATTATGCAGCCTCCAACTCGAGCTTGAGTAATCTGAAATAAACAATTAAACAAACAAAAACCCTGTGAGTCATGTTTCTAATAAATGTGTCTTCTCAAGTCCCAGTTCCAATGTTTAGAACTGAGATCAAGTGTTTTCCCTTTGTCCCTTCCAAAATTCCACTGAAATAATGCAAAGAATATAAAATTAAACTAAGTAGATAACACTGAAGTCCCAACTAGTTCACATTTCAAAGCTGAAAACTCTCTTGTAACTTCAGCTCCTCCCCACACGCTTCTGGTTACACATTCAAATGAGAACGCTCCACTCACAATTCAAAGGAAGTCTGCTGTGGTTCACTTTCCTACCCACATACATACAGCAAATTAAATTGACCAATCTTTGAATTCAAAGATGAAGGAGACAGTTTCTATTTGTTGTGAACACCTCTATCAATTTCATATATGGACATGAGTAAGAGCTCCAGAAGCCCCAAACTGTGAAAAAATCCAAAGCATTAAATATGACAAAGAAAAATTTTAAAATAAAATCTCAAATGAACAATGAGTAATACAGTATTAAATAAGTTGTAAAAATTCTACATAGAAAAGATAGAAAATAAATAAATATAACTATTGCAGAAATGACTAGTTCCATAAAAATTGTTCCTGAAAAAATATATAAACATAAATTTTGAAATTCTTTAAAAAATACTTTAAAAAGGTATATTTTTCTAACTACAGGTTAGAAAAAAAGGTCATGTTAGTCTTATGAAATATTGATCAAAAACAGAAACCTTTAAAATTCTCTTCTATATTTGCCCTCTTAAATTGGGATTCTTCTAAAGAATCTTGTTCAAAAAGGCACCATTGAGTTCACCTGCTCTTATAGCAAAGCAAACAGGTTTTCACAGAGTATTCAGGAGACTAGGAAGACAGTATGACTGTCCATTTTAGAAGAAGTACACAAGTACACACTGACAACCTTATACACAGAATGGAAAAACTGTCAGATATCAAAGGCCTCATAAATGGAAGTAGAACATTATCAGAAATCATGCCAGGGGATAGGCCCTGTGGGTTGTAAGACACATGAAATATAATGGAAAAAGCTGTCTTTTCAAAATAAAATTGACCAGGATCACATGAATGGTGCAAAGTCTGTGAGAGGAAAGCCTTTCAGTTCATTATTTGCTGACAAGGCACATCTCAAAATGAGAAACTGATAAAACAAGAATTAATTATCAGAATTTGGAGTGTACAAAGTATAAAACTAGGAAATTTGGAGTCCTCACAATGTAACGGAACATATTAAGGTAAATTATCCTGGATTTCCACGAGCTCATATGGACTGGTACAAGTCATTTTAAGTCAATCTATCACATAGCTTATTCTGTGCCAGGCATGACACAAAAAAGATGAATGGTGTTCAATTCCATGAGTAAAAGTAACATTTCATGGTCTATCTTATAATACACAGCTGTTTGTGATAGGAATATATTTGTTCAAATTCAATTCAATCAAAACAATTATTCAAATGTATGTAACAACCACAAAAGCTAGTACTGAAGAAATTGAAGAATTCTACCAACTTCTTCGGTCTGAAATGTATTGAACACACAAACTGCATTGATAATTATTAACAATTTGAAACAAAGAAGAACAGTATTTGGGAAATATGATCCTGGTGATGTAAACAAGACTGGAGATCAATTGCAGAATCGTTAACAACGACTTATTCCTAGCAAATACATTTAACAACATAAAAAGTGGCTATCCGCATAGATTTCTCCAGATGAAATTCACAGAAATCAAATCTAATATATTCATGGGAAGAGACAATGGAGAAGCTATCAGCAGCTAAATCCAGGCTAGAGGTTGTCTTCAGAATACCCAATAATTTGCTCAGATGTAAATTCAGATTTGCTCAGATGTAAGTTCAGAAGAAAAGTTTGAAAAGTCCCAACCTTATCAAAAAAGACCCATATCTATACCACCAGAATTTGGAGACCATCTCAAGAATAGACTGGACACACTGAACACTGATGACAGAAGACCTGATGAGCTGTGGGATGACCTAAAGAACGCAATTCATGAAGAAGGCAAAAGGTCATCTAAAAGATAACAAATCAAGAAAATATGAGAGATTCAGCAACTTGCTCCTCATTGTGGAGGAGCTCAGGCACATTGAGGAGATAATACTGTCAAACACCTAAACCCAGTGTTGAAGGGCAGGTCTAGTAGACAGAGTCAAATATTATAATAAAATGTGAAGATATATAGAAAACCAAAAGAGAAATACACACTCAGTATATCTTACACTGTTAAAACTCGAGAAAAAAATTTAAGCCCCGAGTTTCAATATTCAAAGGTTCTACAGAAAAAATTGAAAGATGAAGAATAAAAAGGAGTCAAAAGAAAACACAAAGTCCTTGTACCAAAAGAACAAGTGGACCATCTACCATTTCAGGTGGAAGCATATAAACAAGATCCAATAATACTGAAGGGAACTCAAGTGACACTGAAAACATTAGACCAAAAACAAAATTCTTGATGGACTTGATTGAATACCAATTGAAATGTTTCAACAAGATGATGAAGCACTTACTCATCTATGCTCATAAAATTTTAAAACAGATGGTCAACTAATGAAAATGGACTTTATCCTAAAGCCAGTGAAACATGCAATAATTTAGATGAATTATTGTAAGAAATGTTGCTGTATGTAAAAAGCTAAATCTCCCCCTCACCCCCGACACAATAGCTGAAGACAAAATGGGTGCATAAGGAAATATGGTGAAGAAGACAGATGGTGCCCGACTATTAAAAAAATATAGCATTGAGCTGAACCCCAGTGGCTTAGTGGTTGTGTGTGGAACTGTGGCTCACAGGATTAGTGGTTCAAATCCAGCAGCAGCAATCAAGGAGCAAGACTGGGCTTCCTACTCCCACCAGGGCAGTGATGCCCACAAAAAAATATATAGCCTCTAGGGTCTTAAAGGCTTGAAGTTACACAAGCCGCCATTCAGCAGTGAAACCACAAGTGCACATGGCCAAAGCACATGGCCAGCATAATCTTGAGGAGTCATAGGGACCAGGTAATAGGCATCAACAGACAAATTACAAACAAAAAAACATTGTTGAGAATGAGGGAGGCTGGAGCAAAAATCTAAAACACATCTGTAGAAAGTAGACAATCTCCCCTCAGAGGGGTCACAGGGCAGGGTGCAATAAAGTATCAATGAAATACAATATATTACTCTGGTTCCCTAAGGCTTCCTCACCCCCCCCACTACCGTAACCCCAGTGCTGCTTCTCAATTCAGACTAGACTGGAACATGTATACAGATATAGAAAGGGATGAGAGTTCACGACACACAGAATCCAGGAACAGGGGTTGGAATGGAGATACCAGAAGGATAGGGGGAAGAGGGACAAAGGAAAAGTGGGATCTGCTCAAAAAGAATGACACATAACCCTCCACCCTCCCACATGGTGAAGATCAAGAGAAAACATGGGAGAAGGAAGACAGTGGTTGGTAAGAGAATTGAAAATAACAACATGCACAATCTATCGGCGGGGGCAGGGGGTGGGGTGTGCTGCTGCCAAGGGCTCACTAGAAAGTAAAGGTCTAGAAAGGAATGAGGGCAGCATGTGTATTCACATGGTGATTCAATGGATCGATGGATTGTGATAAGAATTGTATGAGCCCCCAATAAAATGATTTTTTAAAAAGCCAAATACAAAAGATTACATTCTGGTTATAACTGAGACAGGCTACACCACATTCTCAGATATATTTGCAGGAAATGCAAAATCCATCTACCAACCTGTGAGATCAAATGACAAAGCTAAGGGTTAAAAAGGAAGAATGGAAATATGAAACACAAGGAAGAAGTGGGATAAGTGATGTTACATTGAGGGGATTACAATGAAGGAGAAGCAACAAAATGTATATGAATTATTTAATATAGAACTGATGTTCTGCTCTGCAAACATTCAGTCAATTCCCATATAAAAATTACATTCTATATTATTACATTTATAACATTTTAAAAATTAAATGACTCAGTATTAGGATACAAAGCGGTAGTTGCTAGGCATTATAAGCATAGGAAGAGGCAAACTGAAAGCATATTCCATTAATTTAACTATGGATGGCAATGGATACATGAACCAACACATGTGATACAATTTTATAGACTCACACAGGATTACAAGTGATTTTAAGAACAAAGAAATATGTAAAAGGTTGGTAAAGTATATCACTGTCAGTATCCTCATAGGACAATCCCTAAATGAGCAGGTGGTGTAAGGATGAATTTTTTTTCCTAGGGTAGCTATCCTAGCATGTTTTCATCAATGCATTTTCCATTTTCTTAACATTTATTTTTATAATAAGCTCTCATGGTTGTTCTTGGAAAAATATATATCAAGATAATCCCCTTTAGAATAATAAAAGAGCAACCACCATCTTCTTCTGAGGTGACTAATTTGCCTATAATTTATGTTTGAAGTTTTTCTAAACATCCTTAAAATTTGATCTATCATCTAAAAAACTGTTGCTATTATCAAGTCTGTAATTTGCTACAAGCCTTTAATTATTTGGTAAGATGTCAACTTGAATTTTGTTAAAAAAGTCATACCAGTCCTGATTTCAAAATCATTTTCCCCCTATAGTAAAATCGTTTGTTTTGTTGGGAATTTTTAAGGCATTGTGATAAGACTATGGTGGGCGGTTGGACAGACATTGAACTGGTAATCAGAGGTCAGTTTTTCAAACCCAACAGCTGTTTCACAGGACATACATGAGGCTTTCTGCTCTTGTAAAGGTTTTAAATCTTGGAAACTCCCAGGGGTATTCTACTCTGTCCTACAGGTCAGCATAAATCAGCATCGACCTCAGTGACAGTGAGTTTGACGTGGGAATAGTAAGGCCAGAACAAACGTATTCCTAAGAGAACTTATCCACATACATCTACTGTGAACAGGATCATGTTCTGTTTTCTAAAAGTCTGTGTATGTATAAACTGGAACCTTAATAGCAATACATTTTAATTACTGTCATACAACTGTGTAATAATGTCAACATCATTTATTAATATTACATGATTGCTACAAATAAACCACAATATATAATGGGAGAAATAATTTGGTGATTGAAGGTCTTATTTGGAAATTCTCTATATTTTCTATAAAAGTTTCTTAAAAAGCTGAAACTAAGCTATATGCGTGTGTGTGTATGTAAAATTTGCTTTAGATATAATTCTTATCCAGGGAATATTAAATACCTTGGTCATCACAAAATTCAAAAAGATCATAACTACATATGGATAATATATATTAAATTATTGAGGGCAAAAATTGTCCATATGCTAGAGCAGAAATGAAAAAAAATGTAATACTTAGAACAATGACAAGTATAAAAATAACTTTTGTTATTATAATTACATTTAAAAGTACAGCTTTGTCAAGAACATAATACATCCTCAATACATATTAACTATAATTATTAAAATTTTGCCTTTAATAATTTTACTACTAAACTCATTTTTGGCACTGTTTATATTTTTTAAGACCTATCAAAATGAAATAAAGGATTAAGAAATCTAACACCATAAAGATGAAATGTGACTACTTTTAAAAGTTTAAATAAAGTATTTTACCTAACAATAACATTTCTCATAAAAATGCCTTTTGTATATCAAGGATAATATGGTGTATGGGGATAATAAAATTGCTATGATATCAACTCTATGTCTTTTGTAACCCTGATGTGAGGATCATGTTTGTATCAGTCCCTTAATGCTAGTTCAACAAGTCACCACAAACAAGATTCTGACACACTCTGCTTTTATAAAGACTATTGTTTATCTGTGTACATATGTGCAGTTTTTTGAGGAAAATAAATTCTTCTCTTCTAACTATTCTGTGTCATCACAACTCTATTTTACTTTACAGAGTTCTTTGTAAAAATAAGCATAAACACACATAAATACAAATACATGTGTATGCACTCTATATGTGTGTCTGTGTCTGTGCTGATGTATATATAAGGAAACAACAAATACAGTTTCTCTAAAGCAAGCCTATTAAAATATACATAAACATTTAAACATTAATTATAAAATTCCAAGTGCACTTCTTACCATACACAAGATATTTTAGTTGAAGATTTTTAACAACTTCTTCCACAGTAGGTTTATACTCAAGAAAACATGTATAAACTCCACTCATAGGCTCCTCGAAGTTCTGAAATACAAGGCTTCCTGTACTTGTTACTTGAATTGTGCTGTTTTCTAATAAAGGAATAAGAAACAGCCCTTCATTGATTAATCTCTACAAGATTGAGGAAACTTTTAAAAAATCTAAACATAAAAATTTAAACCATCAAATGTTACCTAAAGAACCACTGATAGAAGTTGGGCCATACTTAGTCATGGAGGTTGGTCCTTGCTGACAGTGGGTGCAAAGATGACCTTCTTAGTATCATTGGGGTACCTCAAATGTATGGCTTTCTATGTGATAAGAAACTAACAATTCCATCAACATATTGTGTTCATAATTTGCACCTCTCATTGATTTGGAAAATGCATGTTTTTATCTTTTAAAAATAACTTCATAGGATCCCTTGTTTATACACTGGGCTGGAGTCAGCATAGGCAGCAGATTGAAACCACCAGCAGTTCCTTGGGAGAAAGACTGGGTTTTTCACTTCCATAATCAGTTCATGAGGGTTTGCACTGAGTCAAGATTGACTCGATGGCTGTGAGAGTTTCATAACTTCATTGACTTTACAAGATATGTAGGAAACAGTGTTTCTAGAACAAAGGTTAGCCTGATAACAACCAGAAATTTTTGTGTCTAAATATTATACTAAAGAAAAGTTGGATCACAAATTTGAGGACTATACAAAATACAATTATTTCCCTAAGATCACCTAGTCACTGAGTAACAGATGTAAGGTCCATTTCTTTTTCCACATACCTTATTATTTAAATACCACATTAGGAGAAACTTAGGAGGTGTAGCAGAAAATTTAATTGATTTAGAGGTATTAGGATTTGGACTTCAAGACTAGTTCTTTCTCACAATATATAACCTTGAGGAAATAAAATTAACATATATTGCAGGATTATTTTACGTAATCAATAAATACAAAACTACATAACAAACTTTTTTAATTAAGAAAATGTTAAGCAATTCTGAAAATTCATTAATTTTGCAGTACCAAAATTATTAATAGAATTCAAATTAATAATGTAGTATACCATTCATTACAAAGTAATATAGAAGTAAAAATTGTTAATCTCTATATACAATTAAATTATTTAATTCTTATAAGCTTCAAACTGAAGTGCTTTTTCAAAGGAAAAAAAGTTGAACAATCATAATGATAACTTTGTCATTATCAATTTGCTCAGTGAATATTTTTTTCCCAATCATTTTATTGGGGGCTCATACATCATTTTTCACAATATATAAATAAGCATACTCATCAAGCACCCTCTCATGTCCACTTCTATTATTGTTCTCCAATCATCCACCTTTTCCCTTAAGCCCCTAGTATCGGCTTTTTCATTCCTTCCCCTCTTCCCCTGGTCTCTCCTCCCCTCCAACCCTCAATACTTTATACATTGTTATTGTTTTGTCATATTGTACACTGCCACTGCCCGACCTCTCCCCCAACCCACTCCTTTGATGCCCGTCCTTCAGATAAGAGCTTGTGTATATATCCTTGCTGTTGGTCTCCCCCCACCCCCACTTCTGTCCACCCTTCCAGTATCTCCACTCTAACCATTGGCCCGAAGGGGCCCATCCATCCTGGTTTCCCCATATCTCCAGCTCCCCTCTATGCCAGTGTGACTTCTCCAGTCCATCTGGATTTGCAAGGTAGAGTTGGGCCCATGATGGTTGGGGGACGGGGAGGAAGGCTTCAGGAACTAGAGGAAACCTGTATGCATCATCACTGCCTGGCTGCTCCCTGACTGGTCTGTCTCCTCCCCGTGACTCCCCTGTAAAGGGGTGACCAATTACCCACCAGTGG